>WOVY01014695.1:315000-582500 GCA_013436015.1 Rhipicephalus annulatus | reverse complement strand
GGACCTCCGAATGCAGTAATACACTAAATATGTCATTTTGCATCCAAAGAAGCTGAATGAAATTGATTAATTGTTGATTAATTGATTATATCTATATATGAAATTTCTTCTATCTAATTATTTGCTTCACACCCAGAGTTGGTGTGAGCCATACATTTATGCCACCACCACCATAATCATCAATCCTTCCCTAACGAGTGTGTGCCACAGATTCCAGACTGCTCTTCTTCTTCAGTTAAGCTCGAGGCAGCTCTTCGGCCACCTTCTGCTTGCACTCGGCTACAGACTGCGCCTGAGAGTGGCCCGTTCGGCCCTTTCGGATGTAACACGACTGTCCCACATGGTCCTGCTGGTCGAGCTGAGCACTGGTGACCGCTATATCATTGACGTCGGCATCGTGCGGTTAGGACTACCAAGTGCACTGCCGGTGACCGCTGACGCGACGTCCTTCCGCGTTCGCGTCATGGACGCATTGAACACCTTTGAAGTCGCGCTACCCACGAGTGAAAGCGGCTGGAAGGCTATGTATGTCGTCAAGGCATACGATCTTAACTAGCTCGACTTTAACACGCTCAACTGGTACGCGTCGACTCACGCCGACAGCTCGATGCCACACCTTCTCTTGGTAGGATAGTGATCACCCCATGGAGACGGCTTTTGGCTGCGGCTCATTAACTACGAGTTCGTGCGCTGGTCATCGACAGGTGGTGTTGATGAAAAAAGCATGATGAAAGAACTTGAACGATATCCTCGCCATCCTGCGAGATGAGTTCGGGCTGAATCTGAGTGAAGCAGATGACGAGGCGCCGCTGCGCATTCGCTTGCGAGAGCTCCTCGAGAGCTTCAGGCAGGGCGAGTACCTCTTTCTCGAAAAATTGGCATGGCTCGACGGTTGACTGTAGCATTATCGCACAGCAAATCGAAACATACGGCAAGATCAAGTATCACTTTACTTTGAGATAATATCAAATGTATTATTCATTGAATGCACGTTACGCCAATGTGTCTTTCACCCCTTTTATACCGGTGCAGTGCCCGGCGTCTTCAAACTCGCTGATGTTCACACTGTCAATACATTTTGCACGATGACTGCCATTGCTACAAAAAGTTTGCCCGTCAAAACAGTGCAAAATTTTGCTACATTCAAGCTCACTCTTGCCGGGAATATACAACAATAGGTACATAAAAACTGCTAATAGGCCGCGAATTTTCTCAAATTCGTTACTGGTTACCTAAACGAAGATGGGTTTTAAAAGAGAGAACGTTTGCGCGTGTGGGTTCATACTTTATCGTAGAACACAGGTGGCCATAATGTCCTACACTCACAAACTGTCCCACAATTCAAAGAATGTCAGGCAGCGTTCTGGAGTGAAGCTTGTGTTTTCAGAACTTAACCAGCTTTTAAGCTTAGGTAAGTTGATCTGTTCGCCAAGGAAGCAGACACCTATTTGCTCCAGCAGACACAGAAATGCAGGACAACGTTTCCTGTACAAGAGTCGCAGTGTGTAGAATTCCTCTTTTATGTGGCAGGTAATATTTATTTATTTATTTATTTGTATTTTTTACGCGAACAAAAATGAAGCAAAGGATAAAGGCTAGGAGCCTGACAAAGGGCATTTGCTCCAAATGCAGTGAGGCGCGGAGGTAATCATAACCGCTTAGTAAGATACAATTAATAGTTATGAGGATGGAGATAGAAAAATATTCACATGCAAAATATTCTAACGCATACAGCAGCAATGAAGCATTGTTGATTGTAAGCATATATATATATATATATATATATATATATATATATATATATATATATATATATATATATATATATATATATATATATATATATATATATATATATATATAAGTGTAAAGAGAATTGTTGAGTGTAAAGAGAATTGTAGTGGGAAACGTGCTAATGCAGCATTAACTGTAATGCGTACACAAAGAAGCTTGGGAAAAAAACAGATACAGTTAATAAATAGTCACACGGTGGAATATTTGCAGCAATAAAAATGAAAAATAGATCATAGGTAAGCAGAAGCGAACTAACACTCAAGTAAATTGAATGTTATGTAGGGGTGCCTTCTTGATCATTTGCTTGGAGATTGTACTATTTGTATCTAGAAGGCGGTCGATTTTTTAAAAAGGTGGCTATCTGAAACGCTGTGTGCTGCCGTCCATAAATCTTTCGAATCCTTGAAGTCCCTTTAGCATAAGTACGAAAATCATACAGTGCACCATGAGGATAATGTGAACTATATGGTCTATTGCGTTTTATATGCTGATATACTTACAAATAATAAATCTTACTGGCTTCAAACAGAAGGTATCTCAAAAATAGCGGTTCTGTCCCCAAGTCCCGTATGGGGCCATGGAAATCCTCAAAAACTTGCAGGACTCTTTTTGCAAAATAAGCAGTTTATGATAGTTTGTGCTGTAGTTTCTTACACAAGCGTGCAGTAAGAGAGTCGTGAGTACAAGAGAGTGTAATGAAGTGTGTTGTTCAGCCACAGTGGTATGAAACAATTTAACTTGCATAGAGACTTCATAGGATGCGACGCTGCTTCTGTGCAAAGGTTGCATAGACATTTAATACTTTTACTTAACTCTGGTATTAACTTGGCTGTGTGTTCATTCCAAAATAAGTCTTCTTGGAACCACACATCTAAAAATTGCCAGATGCCACGTATATAAAGGGAATCACTGATATGGAAGCACAAATGAGGAAGGTTGATATGTCCCTTTAAAATGCGCACAACATTACAAGGCGGGGGTAAATTATGCCGTACATGACTTTCATATCATGATTATCACGTTTGGACACATAATTTACTTTCATCATCTATTCACGTCACCTGATACCGAATTTGGTATATGTGCAGCTAACGAAACGGCAATGAGCACGCTATCAGCGTAGCATGTAGTCACGTTTTACGACACGAATATCATGATTATCATGTTTGGACTTCTCACATACCTTCGTCGTCCATTCGCGTCCCGTAATACCAAACTTGGTATGCGTGAAGCTAGCGAAACGGCGGTGAGTGCACGTAACGTGGACGCGTGAGCACGCCGGGCGCATCGACGCAACGCTAGCAAAACGCGAGCACTTTACCTGGCGCTAGGCGCGACCACCGTCTATCGGTGAGCACCCACGGCAACCATCGTGAAATGCGGCATGCTGCTTTTTGCGCCGACGACGTTACCTAGACAGCACCGAGTATGCTTAGCTTCGTGAGGGAAGGACCCCGGGCGTGCTCAAACGCGCATGCGTCAGACCAACGCAGCGCGGCGTGTGCCTGCGAGTATATGCCAGGCACATCGGTGACTGGCGTAGCATCGCCGGCGTGACGCGACGAAAAGAAAAACGGGGCGCGTTCTCGCACCTGGTCACGTCGAAGTGTATTGGCGCCTTGATTGTGGCATGTAGTCATGTTCTTACATGACATGCGTCTCATTATTATCATGTTTGCACCATTCACGTGACGTAATACCAAATTTCGCATATGTGAAGCTAGCGAAACGGTCGAGAGAGCATTATGAGTGTGGCGTGTAGTCATTTTGTTACATGACACGCATGTCATGATTATCTTGTTTGACGTGTCATTTACATATATCATCCGTTCGCGTCACGTCATATCTAATTTGGTACATGTGAAGCTTGCGAAACGACCGCGAGCACATCATGAGTGTGGCAGGTAGTCATGTTGTTACATGACACGCGTCTCATTACTATCATGTTGTCACCAGTCACATACCGTCGTCATCCATTCACGTCACGTAACACCAAATTTGGCAAATGTGAAGCTAGCGAAACGACTGCGAGCATACCATAAGCGTGGCGCGTTCTTATGACTCATGAGTCATGACTGACATGACATGCCTGTCATGATTTCCACGTTAGTGTTTGTCGCTTGTGTTCGGCATGCAGTCATGTAATACTATGCCAATTTTGCAACATGTCATGTGAACGAAACTACCGCAAGAGCAGCATGACCATGAAATGTAAATCATGACATTCATGACATACATGTCATAATAGTAATGATATGACTAATCAAATATCCTCGTCAAACGCTCATGTTACGTCATACCAAATTTGGTATTGATACCATTAATGAAATGGCCAGGACAGCTAAATGTCGTAGGCGGCTAGATAGATAGATAGATAGATAGATAGATAGATAGATAGATAGATAGATAGATAGATAGATAGATAGATAGATAGATAGATAGATAGATAGATAGATAGATAGATAGATAGATAGATAGATAGATAGATAGATAGATAGATAGATAGATAGATAGATAGATAGATAGATAGATAGATAGATAGATAGATAGATAGATAGATAGATAGATACGCTATAAGTCACCGAAGTTCGCTAAGAAATTCTTCGTATTTAAAACTTTATTATTATTTACCATTATTATTAACATTCTGTCACTGTAAAGTTCCGCCATTATTGGCGGAACATTGTCAATGCCGGTCCAGCATCGCCGTTCTATTCGGCTGACACAGCCATTATTGGCTGTACGTTGCTAATCATGGGCCGTGTTCTTGGATCACGTACGTCCAATCTATCGCCAACAGCGACCCAACCTTCAGAACTTTCCGTGAATATCGGCTGTCCCAGCTAATTTTAACGGCCACATTGGGCCGCGTTATACAAGGAGTAGCCAATTCAGGCGGAGTCATGAAATTAAGCCAGCATAATTATCCCGTCGTTCGAACGTCACTGCGGACATTAGCTAAAGAGCCAGCTTTGTTGGCTCAACATTAGACCGGTATGAGCCCATTTTTGAGTCTGCTGCTTCTGACGTCGTTCTGGTCCCACTTCACGCGCCGACTTTTCAAGTTTCAGAGAGTAATTTGCCGGTCACAACATGAAAAGTACATTTTGGTCATTCAATCATGCACAGCCCGTAGATATGCACGATCGTTGGTTGAAGTTGCACAAGGTAGACTATTTAACTCAGAAGCTTTTGCCGACTTTGTCGCCTGTCAGACGTCCTATGCGGTACTTCTTAACGATTAAGCAAGCGCGAATACCGCTACCGTACCTAATGCAACCGTAACGGCGCGTTGAACGTCAGATATCGGACGCGAATCATATCGTATTGTGTGTCCTGATACGCTATCGCTGTGACCAATCCGGTTTTTCCGCGTTCACAGTGCATTACCAAATAACGGCACGCAGGTGATTGACGTGTGGAAAGTGGAGGTTATCAGTTACTTTACGGTGATTGAATCGCACAACACACGCAGTTTCGGTAACCTGACACACGCGCACACACCGAGCAACAACCACACGAATCGTCTTCTACCTCACAGTGAACGGTTGGTAAAGTGTAGGGAAGTGCGTGGGCATCGGCGACCTTGTCTCCGCGCCGGGTCGTCGTGGGTTTTTATTTCATTGTGGAACAATTTTCTGTTGATTATTTTTTATAAATATCTTGCCCTTCTACCCAAAACACCAGCCTACGCTCTACGTCGCAAAAGAAAAAAAACGCTTCCGTGAGTTTATGTGCTGGTGCATAAAATACAACGCGTAGGCCAAATCGTTAATAACAAAACAAAAACCACACATCTTGACAAGTATAAAGTTTTATTTCACACCCACTTTCCTTTATTACTTTTTTTTCTTTTAGTGAGGCGGCTAAGGCCAGCTAACTGGCTTTCGAGAAATCAGTGCACATATGTGATATAATTTCAGAGGATTCGTCAGAAATCACGGCAGTCTACCGAAAATGAGGAGGATCATTTGGCAGCTGGTATCTGGACTGGTCCTCAAAACTGAAAAGTAATATTTATTTATGATTACGTCTTGATAGATATGCGAGGTTTTAACGTACCGAAACCATCATATGAATATGGGAGACGCCGCAGTGGAGATCTCTGGAAATTTCGACCACCTAGGGTTCTTTACCTTCCGTGCTCCCCAATCTAAGCACATGGGCCTACAGCAATTTTGTTTCCATTGAAAATGCAGCCTCCTCAGACGGGATTCGATGCCGCCATCTGCGGGTCAGCTGCCGAGTACCTTAGCCACTTGACCACAACGGCGGACATAAATTTAAAAGCCAAAGTTTGAAGTGAGTGACTGCATGTAGTACTCAGGGCTATTCCATGTGCTGTCAGAAGCCGTGCATTTGGACATGTGTGCAGTCTAAATTTCTTGCTCACAGCGTGGCTCAATCTACTTTAGTGGCATATTTCTACTTTCTTTTCTGGAGACAGTGTCGAAGATCAAATATGATTGTTGTCGTCAGTATATAACGATAGAATCATTCACCGATTTTCGAAAAGAAGGCTTAGCAAGAATGACTCATAATAAAGACAGTAGATACCTGATGTCTTGTCCGCAGCTTGAGATGACACGAAGCGGCCGCTGATTCCACCATTTATTTAGTGCAGCAATGACAGCGGGCGAGCTGCAAGAGTGAGCTTGGATGTAAGCAGGGGCTTGCGTCGGCACGGTTGCTTCATTGTTGGCTTCTAAACCCAGCTACCGGCGAATACGGCCGTGGCCGCTTCGCTTGCCCAATGCGTTCGCTTGGGCAACTGGCGGCGAGAAGGCCAGTTTATGGTCACGTGATCAAACATGGCAGCACACGGAAGCCGCTGCGGAAAATCTATACCTTTCCCTGTGTTACCACTGTGGCGAAGCGGGCCACGTGTATCGCAACTGCCAGTACCGCCAACTCGGTCTTTTCGGTTTTCAACTGGGTGTTCGATGCCCACGCTATGGTGAGCGCCCACACGAAACTAAGGCCTATCTCACCTGCCAGCGAATGCCTTCGACTGAGCAGCATCCCCAGTCTAGGTCACCATCGCCTTGCAGGTCCACGTCACCCAGCATGCCCTCATCATATTCCGCTCCTTTCAGGGGCCGTTAACTGATGCACCGAAGGGAAAACTAGGAACCACGACTTCGGGTGATGAAGCCACTGTCTGACTAACCTTCAAAGAGCCCCCCTCAATTCCACGATCCAACGAGGAGCATTACGGTTCTTCACTATTCTCCGACAGTGAAATGACTGGCTTCTACGTTTCTTCTAGATTAAGAAGATTTCGTTTCTACAAAAAGAACTCTTCTACATTCCCCTAATTCGAGGTGAAGCTCTTTCTCTCCAGTAGTCACTCATCCTGTTGCGGACGAAGTGCATTCGGCAACAATCAGTACAGACGCATACGGCGGTATGGGCATGTTTGGTAGATGTATCAAGCTTTCCCACAAAAAAAGAAAGATAGGAACCTTCTATCCGATGGGTGCCACACATCAATATTCCTTAGTATTGTTCCAGCGATTAACGGCGCACAGAAACGAGCACATGTACCGACTTTCATTTGGGTTGTGGAAGGCACTATGCTGCGAGTGCAGATTTGTGGAGCACGTCACAAGACTTCTGTGTAGCTCAGGTGCACGCACTGAAACTGTCGTGGTGTCTCGTAGTGTTGGCGAACTAATCAATACACGGAACCATGACGCTTCCATTACAACGGATTTCTTTAGGCTTCCTATAATTTGAAACAAAAATGTGTTATGTCGGGGTTAACCACGGCTCCGCTGGCCTATTTCCATCCTAGATATGCATTGTAAAATATAAACTAACAGAGTGCAAAGAAAAAAGAGAAGGAAAAGTTTTGTCGCCGTCAGACGAACCTTCGCCCTCTCGCTACGCAGCGCGTGGTGCAAAACGGTCACAGAGCATACATTGACTTGCTAATGGTGAGTCATTTTGTAATAGCAATTTTATGAACACTCGTTTGATTTTTGCTGTCTCCGCTATGTCCCGGATGTATAATTCGAAGGTCCGATACCGCGGACTCGAACCATGCAGTGACACTTCGCTCCTCAGCACGCTGCAGCGTCAACCGGCGAGGCCACGCCACTCACGCAATCTTTCTGGTTATGCAATACGTGGCGCACATCGTGCAGGTGCATTGAATAGAGGCGTATTACCTGCAAAAAACGCCCAAAGGCGTGATTTGGGGGCTGGTAAAGATGGGTACCGGGTTAGGTGCCTCGTCAGCAACAACAACTCTGTGAAAAGGAAATCGATGTCCCGTTTCGAATCACCTACACGTAACGGAATTGTGTACCAACATCCATCAGACCTTTCAAGGCCACTAGAATATGCGTATATCCTAAAATGCACACGAAACAACTAGATCATTCAGAAGAATGACCAAAATTGGTTTCTATTTTCTGGAGATCCCGGAAGACACGCCAGAATCAGAGCGAATACAAACAGCATCATTTGTGACAATCAGGGACCTTCACAGCAACAAGTGTGACCAGCTGTTGAAATACGGCTGCAGGCTGTCAAGAAGAGCCCTCGACTTTTCAAATCTTCAAAGGCAATACGGTAAGCTTGCTTTAGAAATCTTCAAAGATTACTTGCTAGAGGCATTACATGTTCTTGGAGCAAAGCACAACCTATCTCTTTCTAGGCCACTGCTACATTCGTCGAGATCATGCTTAAGTGTTAAAAAAAATGTAAACGTCAAAACTCCATGTACGGAGAAAAAGCTGAGAGATCACTTCTAACAACCAGTGCTTTCCATTAATAACGATTCGAAATTGACTTCTTGCACATGCTTCTGAAGTGGCTGGATGAGTGTAAAAACAAAGCTATTGACAAGGGTACTCTGACAAAGGATGAATACTTCCGCTGCTCTCGAACACACCTATGTGCTTGTTGAGCTCGCTTAACAAGTGCATAGGTACATAGGTGGTGTGTTCGACAACAATATGCAAGTATAAGCACTATATGTCAATTTAAAATCAGCCCAGCGTTACGAGGTGGACGTAAATTATGCCGCGCATGGTTTCCATGTCATGATTATCATGTTTGCGCCTGGAATTTGTGTTCATCGGCCATTCACGGCATGAGCCCCGCCTCGATGTTCTAGTGGCTAAGCTACTCGGCTGCTCACCCGCAGGTCGCGGGATCAAATCCCGGCTGCGGCGGCTGCGTTTTCAAAGGAGGCGAAAGTGCTATAGGCCCATGTGCTCAGATATGGGTGCACATTAAAAACCCCAGGTGGTTGAAATTTCTGGGGCCCTCCACTACGGCGTCTCTTATAATCATATAGTGATTTTGGGACGTTAAACCCCACATAACAATCAATCAATCAATCATTCACGTCACGTAATACCAAATTTGGTATATGTGAATCTAGCGACTGAACGGCCGTGAGCACGCTATGAGCGTTGCATGTAGTCGTGTTTCACATAAAACTCATATCATGATTATCATGTTAGCAAGGATCACTTACCTTTGCCTTTCATTCAAGTCACGTAGTACCAAATTCGGACCATGTGAAGCTAGCGAAACGGCCGCGAGTGCGTCATGAGAGTGGTAGGTAGACATGTTCGCTTACAGGACACGCAATTCACATTGAATGATGCCTAGTTGTTTCCTTGCTGCTCTAAAACGCTTTAATACTCATATTAAAGCGATTCCTTTTCCGACATCAAGCCTGCCTAAGGCCAGTTAGCAACAGAGTTCTAAGCAGCAACGTGGCTCTGTGATGGATTACTCGGCTGGCACACAGGGGTCCCGCGTTCGAATCTTGTATCCTTGGTGTTTTGTTTTTATGTACCCTGTTCTTTTTACTTATTTTGTGCGATAGTGGTTACGGACACCGGCAGTTGTGGATAACTATGGCACACGCGACCTTTGTTGCGATTTCATAACACCTTTCTTAGTAGAAATTCGGCAGGACCCACGAACGATGGCAATCGATGTTATTCAAAGCATGCGGAAACAACGTGTTACGGCCACTTCACAACGGTTGTTGGTATAAACTGGAGATCTTCAGGAAGCATATCCACGAATTCTACAACGTCCCTTCACTCAACGCATCACCGTGACCTACGAGAGCCGATGTAAGTGCCGCCTCTAAGCAGAGCAAGTCACTTTTACGGGACTGAAACTTTGCAGCGATTCTTGAGAAGTTCAGCGTCATCTTTAACCGAGAAGTGGCACAGTGCCCAACTGTGCCACCTCACTTCAAGTGTCAAGTGAAGGACAATTTTCGAGCTGAGAAGCGTTTGTCTATACGAAAGATTGTGCCCTCCTGAATAACAAACATGGAACCACGAACAAAATAGTACATTTCGCACTCGAAGTGGTTTTGTATTTAATGTCAATATGCATTTAGTACGCCTTATTGTACGTGAAGCTTTTTCGTGGCTATGTTGGGCATGCAATAAATGACGGCATGAGACAATGCGCTGCTGTTGTAGGCAAATTATAAGAATACTTGCACTGGCAACTACACTTGTCATTCACTACATAAATATGTTTGTCTCTATAGTTACATTACTTCCAGTGCCTTAGAACTTACAGTAGGCAAGGCTCACTAAGCTCCTTAAGTGAGCAGATTTTCAACCGTATTGCATAATAAACATCCCCGGAAAATCTCATGGACTGCTGTTCTTCTTAGTCGTGCCACAGAATACGCCGTAAATATTTGTTAAAGTAAATCGAAACATGAAAACCAGGACACACAGCTAAATTTCTGGACAGGTATACTTTAGACTCATACTAAGCACCAGTATTTGTGCTAAACATGCTCCGTATACCGGAGAACTTACATGCTTCATTTCAGCAACTCTAATGAGCTAGAAGTCTATAAACTTTTTAGAAATACTGAGATATCACAATAGCGAATTTTACCTTATCAAGTAACTGCTTACATAATAGCCGCCTAGTGATATTTCGCTATAAAAACAAAAAGATGGTCTATCGGAAGTCGCCTATTCATGCGTGCTCACGTCCAAAGTAAATTTTCTCGCAGCCAGAGCGCTGCTGCTGAACCAGTACTGGCTGCTTCAGGTGACATGCAATTATTACATTATTGCCCAACCTATGCCTAAGAGCATCCTCCTAGCTGACGTTTATGCATATAATAAGAGAGCACTGAGCGCGGATTTGCGGGGGAGACGGCGAGGAAGCGTGGAGGGGGGGGGGGACTTTTTTTTATCTTCCGATTGTTGTGAGTTTGTAAGTGTTCTCATTTCTCTGTGCTCACAACGTAGCAAAATCTTTTGGTAGCCATGTGTGGCTCCTATGGACTGATTTACACAGAGGCACACTACCGTACTTTATGGCGCACCATGACCGAATCGTCTGCTCCTTCAAAATTCAACCTGAAGAACGTTCTTTTCTAGAAGCATCTTTTTCGGTGAGTACTCCTGAACTCCCATACTTTACGGCATCACCTGCTGAGGGAGCGTTCATCACCTGCGAATTCGGTGCTTCAAATCTGTGCCTCGCTGCTAATGGACCGTCGTATTCCGCTTGAACAGTCATAGGGTTTACACCGTCATGAGCAGACCGGCGACCGTTGACGGCAACGTTGAGTAATGCATACAATCCCACGAAGGCCAGGAAGCCAGCGCACCCGAGGCCCAGTGCGAGCCAAGCGTTGTCCCTGACCTTTTTCGACCCGCCTGCGTCGTTTGACACCTCGCTAGAGCTTGTCGTGCTACTGGAGCTGCTCGTTTTTGTGTGAGTCTTAGCGCGCGCTTTTTCCTGCCACCGGCGGCTCCCGTCATTAGCTCGAGACACGGAATGGCGCAGAATGCCCGGTGGCCTTCTGTCGTTCGGATAAGCACTCTGGCCCTGAGAAGGAAACGGACTGTAGCCTGGCTCCAAGCGCTCCCTGTTCACCTGGTATGCGCCCATCGGGTCATACGAAACCGTTGGTGCTGGTTGTAGAGGACCAGTCGTGTACTGCATCTGCGGTAGAGTACTTCCGTGCGTAAGAATAGGTGGGGGCAGCGGTTGCCCAGGAATAGGCGAGAAATGTGTGTATTGGTGGTCGGGAACCTGGGGTGGCGGAACCGAGTCGAGGCCCCATGGTACTTCAGAAATTTTTGGAAACGCCTCGCAATTCTGATCGTGGCATGGGACATACATGGTACTCGGCAAGTGTGACTGCTGCTCCTGCTGAGGTAGAAGAGGAGGACCGATGAGTGGGACCGTCATCTCGCTCGGAAGGAGCCAAGGAGGAGACGCCACGTTAAGTGGCGGAACTACAGGAGGCGATTCCGGCAGAATGTGGCGAGCAGGCGACGAGGCATTAGTTATTCTATGCTTCCGGCTCTTTGGCGAACCGGTCTCGTCGGCCTTGCGAGCGAAAGCCCTCGGGGACTTCGCTGACTGCGAGGCGCTCATTTTCTGTGATGTCCTTCTGTAGTTGGGACCTTTCTCAAGCCTGGACGCGGCGCCACGTGCGGGCGATCGGGACCTAGAGCCGCGCCGCCTCGAAGTGCGCGGTGACTTCGAGCCCTGACGCGGCGCTGCGTTAAACCCTCTCCGCTTGTCCCGTCGAGACTTCTCCTCCTTCGTTGTTCCTGTGAGAAAGGATGTCGAAATATCAAGGCGTCAGCTTCTCTCATAGGTGAACACAAAAACGTGGAACAGCGATAATGAAAGCATTTGGTTCGTCAAGTTTATGCTTTCCTCCTTAGCAGTACCATTGAGGCACGTTCTCCGTGAATTTAGTTCACCGTGAATTTTACTATGTGACGTTTACAGGCAAAATTTCAGAAATTATTGAGCTGTTTAAATACGGGCTATTGTAGTGTAACGTTTTCGCAAGAAACCTAAAATGAAGAGTGCGCATTATATTCAAAATTATGCGCATTGTAGTCTACTGCAACCATTGAAAGTTCTGCAATGTCCTGGGGCACAACCCAGGACGTAAAGTAATTGTTTGATAGGCAGTTTTTATGAATATGCAGGCTAGTGTAATATATTTTTATTCTGCAGACTAGTTAACATTGTTGCCATTTTCAAAGACCGTATGTCTCCGATTTTATGAATGTTTACTCACCGGATACTCGCTCGAAAGTATCTAACGGTAAAAAATTCGTAGATTCTGCAAAACAAAAATGCCCGAACTGTGATCGAAGCCCGAACTGTGATCGAAATTATTGAAAACATCTCCCTTAGAATAAAATAAATTCGAATTCTTAGCTTTGTGTATTTAGGCGTAGCTAAATTCTAGCGCTTTAAAATACATCACACTGTTAACGTACAATAACTTGTGGTGTTCATTTTGTTGTTTGTTTCCTTATATAGTTTGTATCTTAAAGGACCCCGGAGCACACCATCTGGCTTCACTTGGGCATTCACGCGGAACTCCACCGTGGATTCGAGCACTGTGCCACACCCGCACTGACGAGTTCGACCCATCACCGTAAAAGGACGTCGAGCCACCGCTCACAGTGAGGTAGACCTTAGGCGACACAGTCCAATCGGTCATTTGTGTATGGGCTTTTGATACAATCAGAACAACTAATTTAAATGAGAACTAAATGTTAGCAACATAGGTACATGTGAGGCTATGAATAAGAGAGAGGCCGTGGCTCTTAGCCATCCATTTATTCTAATCTACGTGCAATACATCGGCGTGGGCTGCTCTATGGTCATGGCTTCATGCGTCACATACAGTACATGAATTGCTAGCTCATACAACCTAAAATATATATAAATTATAGGCCACACATCTTCTAGTAACGTTGCCACAAATAGTACACATGTCCAAGGAGCAAAGGAGATAATTTGGAGCACCGCTTCACTTTTTGGCTAGAGCTCCTGTGATGGCGCATGGCCGAGACGCGTCAAAAGACACAGAACAAGGAATTACTCCCAGCCGGAGAAGCCAAGACGCATATGCACTCTTCTAGGTTCTTAAGCAGTCTCTTCAAAACTGCATGTCTCGTACACAAGCTTGACGGGTGAGTGCGTGCAAGGCAAACGTCCGCCAAAGTCAGACCAATAGGACACCGTGTTATATACTGTAGGATCTGAGCGACACCGAAGTGATGGTAAGTCTGAACAACCTGCAACCTGGACGCGGTGGACGCGAGGATTTCCTAGGAAAAATTGACATCGTGGTGTGGGCACGACAATTCCCATAAGCCAAGTATGGCCTTGCGCAATGCACGAGCGCCGAAATCGCTCCTCTATAAGCCACGAATGCCCATTCCTACGAAGTAAACCGACGCTGCAACGAAGAAAGTGCCAATATGGTAAGGGTTGATAATTATCAAGGGCTGAATGATGGTGCTAAGGCCGAAGCCAATGTACGCAGGGCATTTCTGTAATGCAAAGCAAAGACAATAATCACTAATTGTTTGACGTAATTGTTATGAGCAGCATTCATAAAATGTTCATACCTGGCCTCATACCACTGTTTCGTATTGCCGTGCGTGTTTATTTGATCGTGTTCGTATTGCACCTACAACAACTGCTAGCAACGTTCGGCTCAGGCCGACAAGCTTCGCATTGAGACCGAAAACCTTCGTCAATGAGAAGGCCTCGTGACTACGTTTGATCATCTGTGTAGAATGGGCCCATTCTTCTCAGCAATTTTATAAAAAATGCCGGCTGAGCAGATAATGAAATTTCCTGGATGATTATAGGCTACGATCTCTCCTGTAAAAGCATGTAACTTGCGGACAACTAACGCATGCTGCCAACAGTGTGTCTCGAATAGACAAGCGTCGCTAGTGATATTACCTCAAGAATTGGACTCATAACGGCCATGGCCATAACCATGGGTGCAGAATGACCTCTTCAAAATATATGTTGTTGTTCTGTGCGTAAACTTAACTTGACATACAACTTTCAGCATTCACCACGTTTTAATCATCAATATACATTTGGTGAAGGTCAAAGACTCGAAATTAAATGAGCGTTGGTTCGATCCCAAGTGAAACTGTTATCACGTCTTTTAGAGGAGGAACATTTTACAATTTTAGCTGGTGTAAGTTCTGCATCCGGAGTTCTCTAGTCCAGAAGGACAGATATCCCTCAAGTATTTTTATATTGAGCTTCGCCGAAGAATAAGACGCCACAAGCGAAGAGTTCCCGTTCCATCATTAATCGTCTGTCGTCTTTCTTTCCTCTAGTTTCTTTTATTTAGTTCTACTTCATCGCAGTATAATGAGTCGTCATGTGACAGGTACGTAAGCAACTCACCTGAAGGAGCTTCCATTGTCTTCATCGCGGTCAGCCGTGGTTGATCATAATGCAGCATCGCCGGATATGAAGTAGCGTTATCGTTACGGCCTGTTGGCTCTATGAACCGGGGCTGGTACATAGCTGGCGGCGCATCTCAGCGAATGCTCGCGCCTCCATGCGTTGGAAGCCGAAGGCCTCGCAGCGTCACAGGTGCGCCGTACGAAGTGGACTAGTCGACAGCGTTGACGATGATACGTGAGCACCTTAAAGCATGGCACGTACCCACAAACCGGACGTTCCGAAACTATGTTTTCTTAAATTTAAAGTAATAAAAACAAAGGCAGAAATGATAGATTGCTCCGCATGGAGCAGTAGAAAGTAATACCGGAACTACTCCGAATCGGCCAATGGATGACCCCACGAGTGTACGAGAGTCAGACGTAGCACTAAAGTTTCACCAACTACGCTTCGTGGATTGCGATGAAAGAACGAAGCTGGGGGTGTTCTCGTCACCAGGCTGACGCATTTCTATTCATAGCTGGTAGATGCAAACTTGCCCAGTTTTCGATTCTGCTCCGCCTTTCTGTGTTTTGCAAGACTTTCGTAAGCGTTCAGTTTCTGCTTTGTGTTTTACTCTTTGTTCAGCTTTCAGACGGTATTATAAGCTTCCAAAGAAGCCCTTAGCTTAACTGTTAACACACTTTGTTAATTTTTGTGTTGGTAGTGTAGCCACCAGCATTTATAGGAAGAAAATACCATGTCACAGTGGTGCTACCATAATGGTGCGCCGGCCATTTGTTTGGGCACACTCTAGCCTTATTTTACTTTTGGAGGACCAGTGGCGAGTAATGGGATTTATTCAATTTCTGGGGCACATACGTGTTATTATGATTATGGTTTTCATATAAACCGCACAGGTTTCTGTGCTACATAATGATTTGGGGGAGAGGGGGCTGATTGCTGCCTACATTTCTAGTGGACGGGCACTGCCTAAAAGAGATTTACCCAATGACTGTGGCAAATACCCATTTATAATGTGCACAAAGCAGTGAATGGATGGATGAACGTTATTTGGTCCTTCGGAACATGCTTTAGCACGTTGCGTGTCACTCTCACGTCGGAACAGAAAGACCAAGTCTCTCTGCTGCGCAGCGTGCCAGCTGGACTGCCATAACTGTTCTTCGAGTCCGGAGCTTGTAATAGCATCCTCCCATTTGCACGGTGTGGTGACTACCCCACAGCGTAAAGCGGGGCACCGCCAGGGCATATGTTCCAAATTACCTATATCATCGCATAAGGAACATGTATTAGATGGCTGTATTTCAGGATAAATTGTGTCCAATAGCGCGGGCACGCTCCAACCTCAAGAAGCCTGAGTGCCAGCAGCCAGAATTTTTTTTACTGATGTGAGAGCACACCTGTTGAAGGCTTTGAAAAACTCGTATTTTTGCTTTTTCATACTCGGTAAGACACCTGCTCTACTTAAATTTTGGGGGAGTGGGAGGGGAAGGTGCTGCATGGACATATATCTTCCCTGGCTGCGGGCCAGCTCATAAGCGTTAAAGGTGTACTGAGATGATTTGAAAACACCAAAGAAGGACATTCTGGTTTCCTTGGTATGCATTGTCAACACTCTGCACACACCAGAGTCGGGAAACACGCATATTATTTTGATATTAAAGATTTCATCGCTGGACCAGCTTCACTGCACTGGGCATCATCCTGAAGAATGAAGGCGGTTTGTCAATAATTGAGCTATGCGTCCTGGTCGCAGCCAAACTCGCAAAAATCACTGTCATGCTCACTGGATGGCAATTAACTCATCGTTTTGTACGCGCACCAAGAGCAGATGACAGATTTGCCGCTATCACGTCACCAACTGATGTCTCCCCGTGACGTGAGGCTGCTCTGGCACGTCGCTGAAAAGCCATGCCTGTGATATCGAAACCCAACAAGAATTTTTAAGGTCGCAGTAATAAAAAGATATTCGATGCATTCCCAAACATTATAACGGTCGTTTTTTTTTTTAGTTTCTCGACGCCAGTACTTTTATTTGGAGCAACATTCCGAAAGTGTTTAACATTCATGCCACTACTACCTTAAAAGGGCCCTGAAACACTTTTTCAAGAAATGATGGAATGAATTCACTGGAAGAGCTTACTGCCTCACGAATTCAACGCCGCAAGAATTTCAGGAATCCATCCAGTGCGAGTGGAGTTACAAAGGTTAGTCGCATGCTGCGCTTGCATTCTCTCTCCTCACGTCCCGACGAAAGCGCTGGAAGCTAAGCAGGGAAGGATGACACGCGCAATAAACCTGCGTCACCCGCGCCTCGTGACCTTGAGCACTTTGTTGTCGGTTTTAGGGGCGAAGCTCGTTAAGGCGTGGGCTGTGCGTCCACTGTATGTACCCACCTTTCGTTTAGTTCTTGCAGTGTTCACTAGATGGCGGTACTTTTAGATGAAGATGAAAAGATGCAAGATGCTGTAAACTAAACGGCGGTACTTGCAGTTGATGATGAAAGATGTGAGATGTTATAAAATAAGAATGATGTCACATATGGCGCGTGTTAATGGTGGAAGGCAATCGTTCGATTTTGTGAAGCGACGTACGCTAAGGGGAGAGTTGTATTAAAATCCAGTGGGCGAAATGTACGGAGGATTCATGGTTTACCAGGTTTACCTCCGGAGCTTTGCCCACTCATCATCATTCACTTCGTGGATATGGCGTCACTTTTTTTTTTCTTCGAATGCGTGGCTTTATCACTGTGATCGCGTGCACGCACGTGGACAAGTAGCGGCCTCCCACGGCGATTTCTGCAACTAGCAAACGTGCCATTTTCAAATCAGCCAATGGCTGATAGCTTGGCTAACTACGTGTGATTTTTGGGCATCTTGCGTGGTTTGCCGAGAGAATATAAGTCAATTTTTAGCAGGCTTTGACAATTTATTGTGCATTCCAGGCCGCGTGCTGCGCGATATTATTTGGGTCGCGTGATTCGTGCCGTCGTCGTACGGGACATAAGTGCATTTTATTTTCCACTGGCAATAAATGGCCAAAGGGTCCCACCATTTCAGTATCAGCAGTTTGCCATAGGTTGTGCTGTTTGCAGCCATAATAATTCTGTTTATATGTTTGCTCTTCAAGTGTGCAATCCTGCAAAAAGCATGCCCGGATGCTTGTGTCGTACAAACTTGCGTGATAGGTTTCACAACCATCTCATGAAGTAGGGGCGATATAACTCAGCTCTGCTGCACGGCTATTGTGTTGTGAGGTAAGGCTAAATAAATATTAGAAGAGGCTGCTGTCACAAGAAAAACTACACCTCTAAATAACACAATTTTTTTTAACACAAGAGCGTTAAAGAGCTTTTTTCATTGAAATTCCGGCGCCACCGTGGGTGTTGGAATGGGCTTAGTTGGGCGAAAAATCAAGGTCTTGTCCGCCAACTAAAAATTCAAAAGATGAAAATAAAACAAATGTAAAAACATTTTGTGCCCAAGTGAGGATCGAACCCAAACAGCGTCCTCTTCTTTCTCTTTCCACACTTCACTTTTTTTCCGCAAGTAATGACACTTCGTATCGTTTCTCCTCTTTTGGACGAAACTCTCTGGGGGAGTCATTTTTGTGGCTTTTGAGTAAACGGCTTCCGACGGGCAACATGCGTCAACTCTGTCTTGCATGAACGTTGGCCACTAGTGTTCATACGTGCAATTTTATCGTTTACACCACTCAGACGATGGAGAATCACGAATGAACTGGCAGAGTGTGCGAGTAGCTTTTGGCTCCAGCCACATCTGCGTATTGAAGTCCACGCCCACACTAGATCATCGCGAACACATGTTACATGCCGGTGTTGACTGTCGTAGCGAGTTTGGGAGGAATTTCGCACTGCCAATGTTCGTAAGCATGCACGCCTACAGGCCTCTTCTGCACGACACCTACTAGTCTCCGGAACTGCCAAGTTGTCATGGACGACAAGAGGAAAGATAGTGTCTAGCATATGTCGAGGTGAACGAGCGAAAATCAGATAGTAAAGGTTGCAGCCTGTCTTTCGTGTGTCGTAGAGTTCACGGCGTACATCACGAATGGTGATACCTATTTTATCACAGTTGTGGTTGGAGGGGACGTACATTGACAGCATGTAGATGAACGCTCGTTTCGTGCGCTAGGTCAGGTAATTAGTTTGTGGATGAGGCGCAATTGAGTGTAGAGCTAAAAAAAGAAAGAAATGATTCCATAGGAACACAATATTTGCTGAAATTGCTATGGAAAGAAGAAAAAACACTATATGAATGTAATGTAGTAGAAGCAGTTTTCTTAACGCATCGTATATTGCGTGGCCAAACATAGAATCGCGCTAGGCGTAAAGAGATGTGAATTGGGCAACGATGCGAGTGGATGTTTTAAAAGCGCTCCCATTATTACGAAGCATCAGCAGCAGTAGAATCACCAACAAAGTGCGCATATACGTAGGTTCACGTGTTCACCTAAGGACGCATGTGGGCCCTTCGCTAATTCGTAAAAGGAATAGTTATTGCGTAGTGGGCACTCAACAACTGCACTTGTAAGTTGTTCAGTGATATTCTGAAAGGGCACAGTCATCCGTTTCCTCACGGTATGTTTGAGGCAGGAATCGAAAGCCGAAGCAGGCTAGCTGTTCTGAAAACGTTGCGCACGACGCCCTAATACGCTATCGTGATCTACTCTTGAAGGCGACTATCAAGCATTCTCCAATAGTATATTGTTGTTTTGAGGATGGTTTTTATGGACCCCCAAAAAAGACTTCGAGGACGTCCTGGCATGCGCGGAACCCAATTCAGAACCCCTGGCCCACGTGGTGGGCCAGCTACAGAGTATAAGTTCAGTGTAAAGACTCCAGCATCGCCAATGGTAACCTATAGAGTGTTTGTTCTTGAAATGGCCCGCATTTAGAGTGTATACCATCTAGGTTGCCCCTGCGTTTCCACTGCTTTCGAGTCCGCCTCGGTAGGTCAGTGGCTAGGGTGCTCAACTGCTCATTCGAAGGTCGCTAGTTCAATCCAGGCCGTGGCGATCGCATTTCGAAGGAGGCGAAATGGAAGAGGCCAATGCACTCAACAATTTCAGTGCACGTTAAAGAACACCAGATGGCCATAATTTCCGGAGCCCTTCACTACGGAGTCTTTCAAAATCAAATCGTGGTTTCAGCACGTAAATCCCCACGCATTATTATCACCACTTATTTCGAGTATACACGAGCAAATTATCTGTGCTCACAGAGAAAAAAAATGAGATAAAGCGACATCAAGCGAATGTGCATATGACAGATTCACTTAGCACCGCTTAGCACGCATGCACAAAAAATGATGATTTATTCGATGTGCTTCATTGCTTGGCGCTGTTTGTGTACTTAGATTACTTAAATATCTGTTCAACAAGACGGAGTATTATACGACGCGCGCAGTTCAGCGAGTTTTGTGCGCTTGCTCATTGTCGACAGATCTCGCATATCCCGCGCTCAGAGCTGCCGTGCTCACTCTCCACTATGTGGGGTTTTACGTCCCAAAACCACCATATGATTATGAGAGACGCCGTAGTGGAGGGCTCCGGAAATTTCGACCACCCGGGGTTCTTTAACGTGCACCCAAATCTGAGTACATGGGGCTACAACATTTCCGCCTCCATCGGAAATGCAGCCGCCACAGCCAGGATACGAACCCGCGACCTGCGGGTCAACAGCCGAGTACCTTATCCACTAGACCAACGCGCCGGGGCTCAGCTCTGCGATGATATCGTTAAAGAACTGGAATGGTGTACAGACGAAACTGCATGCGATTTACAGCTACAATTTGGTAAAAGATCATGTAAAAGAAACGCCAGGCCTGTGCGCTACACGCAGCCCACTCGCATCAAAATCTGGAGCAGCAGTCTTTCTAGAGACCATTGAAAATTCTCGTTGCTAAACTAGACAGATTTAGTTTAGCGACCGCCACAGCTCTACGGACGCAGGCATGCATTGCAAGTGGCTGGTAGGCTACGTACGCCGATCTGTGGTCGCCACTAACTAAATCTGTCTACTAAAACAAGCAGCCAAAAAATAATTCGTTGCGCCGGAGTGGTTTGCCCCTCCATTGCCGGAGCGTGCTAGTGAAAAATTAGTGCCGGGGTCTGCGCATGCCCGATATGCTCGCCTCGCTCCCCAGTGCATATAGATAGGTACTGTCTTGCTCCGAAAGAGGGAGTTAGATGCGTTTTGTAGCGTTTCGAAGGGGGGCTGTGCGTACGCGGTCTCAAAAGCTGTTCTGTACACGTGTGTTCACGTGGTGTAGCTTAAGCACGCGAGCTACAATGAGTATCGGCACCATTCAAAGCGAAATGATTAACAGGTTCCTTAGTCGCAGAATGTGATTGTGTGGTCGCACCTCCCATAACACTGCAGTGAAAATCAGAAACAGGTGTATACTTCACCTCCACATTTCAATGAACTATATCAGAGCAGCAACCATCGAACGTGTGATTCGAAGGTCGCAGGTTTGGTCTCTACTCATGGCGAGTTTTCTTTTCGCTCACTTTTCTTTCTTCACATTTACACTACAATTACTTCTAATAAAATCCCCTATACTTCTCTTGCGCCATTGTTAATCCTCAAAAGTAGGAGCAATTCCAGAGTCTCGAAGCTACTTCAAAGAAAATAGTGTAATTAACAAGACAAAACACGGACACCAGATGGAAGATTTACTAAAGTATGCTAACGTGTATTACTTATCAGTGGAACACACTTGCCTATGATGAAAAGTAAAGTGTTGCAACCAGTGTTGGATTATTTAACATTGAGACTCAGTGATAAAACCGGTTATGTCAAATAAAGACCAACTAGAACGTCCCATCTGTTTATTGTACCATAGTATTTTTAACTGAACTTCATAATGGTCGCACAAGAAGGATTACGCGCGCGTTTAGAGATTCCACTGCACAGCGTGAGAGCATGCTCTAGCTTTGAGGCCCCTATCAGAGGAGAAATTGCGATGTATGTAGCCTAGCACGCATATGATTGGCGTTATTAACTTTGATACTATCGTAAAGAGTCAAAATTACGGTTCACATAGTGTGGACGCCTAGGTAGCTAGTAGGTTATTCTATAAAAAGACCGCAAGGAGAGGTGCTGGCCTTACAGTTACGCTTGCCACACTACTTTCACAAGTTTTGTTATCGCCCCCTTCACACGTGCAAACGCTACCTTGCGCAACCTCGCCTATTGGCCGAGTATCATCGAGATAGACGTGGACCATTCCGATGCGAGTGGTTCTTAAGATAGAGAAAGGAAGAGAAAAGTGAGCCCCGTTATTGTCTGCTTCAGTGAGCGACACCACCACAGGGCTCACAGGGGATGGGGGTGAGGAGGGATAAAAATGGTAGAAGTAAAGGTGTATAAAAGAGGAAGAAGCAACAACAAACTGAGGGGATAGGAGAGACAGGAAAGATGGAAACACGGTCACTGGAGTCCGAGGACGGGGTACACTTGCGAGAGATGTTGTCGGCGTCTGTAGATGGCGTAGAGCAGGTCCAGTAGGTCAGAGCTACACTGTCGTCGAAGGTCGTCGGCGAAAGGAGGTGACGTAGGGCGAGCCCAGTCGGCCAGAGCTACGATGACGCCGAAGGTCGCGAGCGCGCGGAGCGCGCGGGCGCACAACCGGTCGGCACGAAATCCAGCGAGCGAATCCACCATTCCGATGCCATTACGCGCACAACGCAAACGCTACAGATTCTTCTCAAACTATAGATAACGCTAGAATATTCGACGACACATGTCCAAATACCAACACGCGTCACCGCTCGTCAGATTATCGACGGCCGACGATCTGTTCGCTGTTATCAGTGCCAAAGTGTAGCCGTAGTCTGACCGCCAGTTTCCCGGCCACAAGTTCGGCCACATAAAGAGTTTCTTTCGCACGCCAATTGTTGCCTTCGCCGACGTCACGACCACGTGACACACATATATTTTTGTAAGTTAATGATCTGGAATTGATGGTAATAGGGGCTGCAGAGCGAGCTTGAAGGTGCTATAAGAAACAAACGAAAGGCGAGGCAAGGAAAGCAAAGAGGACAACGCGAGCGCTGCTTTCCTCTTTGCTTTCCTTGCCTCGCCTTTCGTCTGTTTCTTCTAGCACTTTCGTGCTCGCGCTGCAGCCCTTATTACCATGAATTCAAACCAACTAGCCCAAATAGCCGTTCTTCGTCAATACAGATCTGGAATTGAGTTTCATAAGTTCCATGTTGTTTCAATAATGACCGGGGCTTGGAAACCCTTCAGATTTTTCTCTGAGTTGTCTGGCCATGAGGCATGCGACCACGCCATTGTCCGAAGCGTCTTTCACATCATACCTTGTCATTAAACGCTATCACTATTTTCTCGTAAAGACGTCGTTTCAGCTTGTTCACCGCCCATAAACCCCTTACCTTTGCGCCAAACTCTGGAAGAATGAACTACTAGCCAAGGAAGACCAATGAAACACATGATGAATATTAGGGCAGATTCACTTGACCAAACTGAGAGCACAAAGCGTACGCCACGAACTGACAGATTGCATCATCACAGCTCGATGGCAAGGAACAGCAGCGAATACGTACAACATCCGCGGGTTCGCATTTAGATCTTCCTCCACCTGGGGCTATCATAGCCATGGCGAGCGACATGCCAACCGGCTCTCAAATACCTTTTTACGCGATAGCTTTAAAGAGCTCGTTTTGAACAAATTCCGGCGTTGGCGTTAATGTCGTTGGTTGGAGCACAAAATCATGATCTTATGCGTGACCAAAAAATAGAGAACGATGCAAACAAAAAATTAAAAGATAAAAAAGTCCTGCAGAAGAGTGGGGACCGCACAAGTATTGCTTGGGTTTAAGTAGCGATCGAACCCTGGTCGTTTGCGTAGCAAGCGGTTGTTCTACCACACGGCCCTGCCTCCTTTTTTGTTTGCATCGGTTTTTTTCTCTATTACTTACTTTTGCACATCATACAATAATAAAACAGTGCATAAACGGTCCATACAGATGCAACAAACGGAAATGTTACATAGTGACTAGAATTCTTTTATACGAATAAGTGGCTCAAAATGTTCGCGGCACTCTGGAATTGGGTCTTTAGTTTTACACTCTTCAATAAACTTTGTGATCTTTTGGCGGAAATATTCACGAATAAGCATTGTATTGATGTCGGCATGGCGGACTGCCATGTACTTTTTCCAAATACTGTGAACGCCGACCAACATAGCCAGTATCATAAGGGGCTCTATCATCTTCTTCATTGACTTGTAAAAACCTGATTTCGTATGTATCAATCGGTAAATATTTTTTTATGGTTCTTTGCAGAATGTCCCAGGAGAACACCCCTTCCCAACAATTCAGAAAGACATGTTCGATGGTTTCAGGTTTACGACAGAGAAAACAGTGCGTTCCCCATGGTACAAACAGTCCCCTTTCTTGCATCCACGTTTTAACTTCTAGAGTCCCTGTATAAACGTAAAACAAATGATTTTGAACAAGGTGGGACAGCCATTTTTTTTACTCGAGCCAGTACATTTTGGCCACGTCCAGCAGGATACAAACTCCTGTAAACTGGTACCGGTAAAACAATGTCAAGAAGGTCTTCATACAACCTTTTTCGTTTTACTCCTGCTAGATATTCGCTGGAGAACCGTGCCAATAAGATATTGCATGCACCAACTGCTTCTTTTAGATAACCATAAAGCGCCCCATGCACATTGTCCGTGGTCACAACGAGTGAAGGTAAAACTCTTCCAAGCCTCAGCTGAATAACTGAGCGTAGAAACGGTTCTCTTGTGTCTCGCAGAAACATAAAACGACTAACGATCTGCCTTAAAAACAAATGTGACAGACTAAGACCACCGAACCGAACACGACGAAAAAGATTAGTGCGACTAGACTATTCCCACACAGAACCCCATATAAATACTGCAAACACGCGGTGCAGCTTCTGCACGTTTATACGCGAGCAATGTAATACCTAAAACCTGTAATGTGTACCAAAGTTTAGAGACAAAGAAAAGATTACATATGGTGGCCCGCGTGAAAATCGAAAAGTCCCATCCTCTAACAATATCCACTTTTTCACGCATTTCAGTGGCTTGTCGCCGCCAGTACGGTTCACTGTCGCGATAAAATTCTAGTGGTACACCCAAATATTTTGCAGGCTGATTCCCCCATGGCATGTTGGCAAAAACGTCTGGAGTGGAAGGCCAATCCCCATGCGAATATCCCAAGCACTTTTCCCAGTTTACCGAACTCCCACTGGCCGTACGAAACTATTTCGCAATACGGACTACTTCGTTAACATTGTCGCGATCTGAACAGAAAACTGCCACAACATCAGCATATGCAAGTAATCACACTTCATTCTCGTGCAGTTTGAAACCACGGATGGCACTGCTATTCATTACACTCACACAGAATGGCTCTAAAAATAAACTGAACAACAATGGTGAAAGAGGGCAGCCCCGACGCACGGAGTGTTGCAAGTCAATCCGCTCCAACACCAACTTATTTATTAACAATTAGTAGCGTTCTACAGCCCTTACATGCCATAGCCACTCGCTCTTTGATAATACAGCCCACGTTTACAAAATCCAAGATACTCATCAGCTCATCATGTGACACAACATCAAAAGCTTTCTCTAAATCCAACTGAACCATTGCCACACATATCTCAGCGGCATCGCAGCACTCGAGAACAGCTCTGGACTTATGTATTTTGTTCACAATTGTGCGTCCTTTGATTCCGCACGTCTGGCGTGGACCTACTATTTCCTTTATTACACCCTGTAATTGCTTAGCTAATATTTTTATGAAGACCTTGCAGTCTACATTTGTTAAGCTAATGAGGCGATAGGATTTTATTAAGCGAAGTTTAGTTTTATCCTCCGTTTTGGGGATTAGAATAGTGTGCGCCGTCAGAAAGCTGGGAGGCAACATCTTATACTGGTAAGCTTCACTGAAAACACTAGTCAATATTGGGGAAAATTTGGACTCAAACGTTTTGTAAAAGGCTGCACTCAACCCATCTGGTCCACATGACTTTCCTGGGTTGAGCGGTTCAATAGCTCTTTCAACTTCCAAATTTGAAATAAGCAGATCCATCCCTACAACAAAACTATCGGGCACTTTTGACATCAAAGGTAAGAATTTCTTCCTAAACATTCCTACGTCAACCTTTGATCGCCTGAACAGCTCTCGATAGTAGTTAGAAAAAAAATTGTTTCCTATGTCCTTGTTATCTGTGTAAACGACACCATTGTGATGTATTTCCGCTATGGTATTTTTCCGAGCATATCTCTTCTCTTCACCCAGGGAGCGTTTTGTTGGTGCTTCACCAACCAACAGCTTTTCAGCAAGAGCTCGAAATATAGCCCCCCTATAACGCTCAATGTCAAAAACATCCATCTTATGCCTAGCCTTGCAAATATCTTCCGTCAATGTTCCTGGTGATTTTGCTTCTTCCTCTAGCAATGCAGTAAAAATATGTTTTAGCGATTCTTCCTCTTTTCTCTTCTCTCGTTTCATTGCGCTGGCTCTTTCCATTGTCGTCATCTTATTATCACTTTTAAAATATTCCCACTGAGCACCGGTCGTTATTTCACTGCTTTTATTCATTTTGCTGTCAAGTTCTGGTACCTTCTCTTTAAAAATGTCGTCCTCCAGTAGCTGCGAATTCAGCTGCCAAAGGTCTCAGGAAAACTTAAATTGTCTAGCGCCGCCACAGCGAATATTAAAACTGATTAGGCAATGATGTGTAAAAAAGACTGGTTCAACTACGTATTTGTAACACGTTGGTATTATACTCACCGTTACATAAGCTTTGCGCAGACGAACGTGACTGGAATTCAGAAAGTGCGTAAAATGAATGCTTTGCCCCGTATCCAGACATTCCACCACATCTTCAAGGCTATATCAGTCTATAATATTGCTAAGAGCTGCCGTACTGGGATCCCTATACGGTGCACTGCTGGTCTTGTCATGTGCAGAAAGCACACAGTTAAAGTCTCCCATTATTGCAATTTGCCTGTCGGTATCGCAATATCCATCTAGGGATTGGAAGAAATCACATCTTTCGGAGTGCACATTAGGTGCATACACAGTAATTACGCACCATCTAGAAGAAAAGTGCCTGAAATCACATACTACTAACCTCCCCGATAAACTAGATGTAACAGTTTCAACGACCAGCCCCTGTATCTGGCGGACAAATAAAGCACAACCGGCTGAGGAACCAATGGCATGACTTATACAAACACTGAACCGTGAACTAAAAGGCCGCACCATGCTCCCAGTCTCTTGTTCACCTTCAACTTTGGTTTCCTGTACAGCTACAACGTCGAAATCTCGTTCTACAACTAGTTTATACAGTTGATTCTGTTTCTTTCTACCAGCGAGACCCCGCACGTTAAGTGAAGCAAAACGGAAAATGCTTTCCGTAGCCATGGTATGTGGTCGACTGAGAATGGGAGCATGATGCTCACCTCCACCACTCAGTGCAGCTGAGCCTGCCAGCCGCACGCCTCGTTCGCCATCCGTAGACGCGCCCTCGATGCTACGAAGGCGACGACGCCATCATACGCCTGTCCGGCGAGATAGTAGGCCGCGGGCGCGACGCCGATCGACGCGGTGGCAATACTTTAGATGATGGCTCTTCGACGCCAGCGTCTCCTGCAACGCCGTTCTCTCCCACGTTCTGCCGTGCCCACTTGCCTGTTGTGCCGCTAGAAGCTTCCATCGCCAAATCATCCGCTTGCGTATTTTCTCCGGTCACGTCCTCCATTACCCCACTTGCCTCTGATGTCGGCGTCGATGTCACTAGCACCGTGTATTTCCCAATGTTCATCACCATACGCTCCCTTTCTGCTCTGGGAGTAAGGGAGACGCTAGCCGCGCGTCCCTCCATGTCTTCTGTGCTTGCAGGCCTCGGTGCGCTGGCAGCGACCTCGTCGGCGTCGGCCTCGTCCATAATGAGCTCCACAGTGTCTTCACTCGCCCTTATCCCGGCAGGTGCAGTAACACTGGCGTACGTTCGAGCGCAGACCGCGTCCTCGTGACCGTAGCATCGGCACTGTCCGCACCGCGGTACACCACAATCCCGCCGAAGATGGCCAGTATTTCCACATCGCAGGCACAGTGGAGCTCTACCCGGGACGATTACGAGGGTCTGTTTACCAGCAACTCGCAATTGATTGCGAATATCCTGGTAAGCACACAGAGCCTAACGGGGTGCTTACCGCTCTTAAGGAGACTTCTACGAAGCCACATGAGAGAACTGACGGGGTTGGAGCGTGAGAACGGCTGCCGGCGGAAGTCGGCCGACGGCGGCAGCATGGCCTGGAATGGGAGAGAGTGTCACACGCGGAGTACCTATCCATTTGCGTGTTTTCTTTGGTAACGTGGTTTTTACCAATGTAGTGCCTGGTATGAAAGTGTTTGGGCGATTGGTTGTGATAATGCGAGTCCAAACATGTGATTGGTTTGTGTGAGGACTTTTTGTTCAACCGAGGGTCGAAAAGAGGATGTTTGATTCTGAAATAGGAGAGCGGAGGTTCGGGCTTGTACTCGGGCAGACGCCTGAGGCTGCAATAAAGCGTCTCTTCACCGGACCACGGCTTTTCCTTCGCGCTGCCACCGGGCCACTCGAGTCATCGAGGGGACCCATTGCGAACCTGAAACATCTTCCCTCCTTAGCTAGCGTTTAAGTTAGTCGAGGAGGAGGAAATTAACTGCCTTGCTCGTACATCACCGTGCATGAAAACCGTGTTTAGAACAGAGCGTCCACTGGGCAGATTACGCAGAATCAAACGGTACTCGTCATTTTCCATTGCGGCATTCCTGTTACCACGGTCCGACTCGACCGCTTCAACCGCTCCTACGGAGCACGACGTGCTGCGCCTGAACGCGTCCGTGTCCAAAAACAGAGTGACAGTCACGCCCCTACCTGTTAAAACCGTAAAAATAACTTACTCTGCTTGTAAATGCAGTGCAACTAGCTTTCATGCACAAACACATGAGTCCTGTATACATGCTTCGCAATGCAATATGAAATATTGTAGAGATAATACGTGGTACAAGCGTTCATTGCCAACAGGCGTCAGAATATGTGATTATTATAATGGCTCCGTGGTTGAAAGCAGCTACTTCACTACAAAAGGCACACACGCTACTGCGCCAATTCCCTTAAGGCCACGTAGCGAATGCATAACATAATCGAAAAGGTTCCATGCACAAAGTGCTTGAAGTACGCACTAGGAACAAGATACCGCTATCGCGTTCAGCTCCTAAAGGCGAAGCTTCAGGGTACCCTAATTTTTTGTGCCACTCTCACCACTACGCGTGATACTCGTAACGTTTTCATTCTTTTTCCAGCCTAAGCATAAGGGCCACACAAAAAGTCGTCTCTGAACACTAAATGTGTCACCTGCAGTGAACTTTGACCTTCAAAATTGGACACACGCATGTGTTGCCTTCTCAGCCGAGCAAAAAAATCTGGCCGATTTTATGCACTGTGGGCATCATGTGTTATGCGTAACATTCAGCCAGTGGCAGTCTATGCCGGATTTCTTGCTGTGAGCCAAGCGCTGCGAAGTAGGTAGATGCGTTTCCGTGAATGAACATTCGCGCGCATGTCGTGGTCTTACCAGGCAGGCCGAGTACACTGGCGTTTGAAGGGTACCTCGTGCTCTGACCTCACGTCGGCACTCACCTTAGAGCAAAGTTGTCAGTTTTGTCACAAGAAGCGGTCATCGGCGTTTGTACTTTACACCCGTCTTAAGCATCGCGTACTGAGAGCACTAGAGTGAGCACCCCCTGCAAACCAAGCATGAAAGCACGAGTTTCAAAACACACGTAAACGCTCCCTAGATTTTCTTTTCTTTTCATAAATTAAGGCTTCTAGCAAAGTCCGTAGGTGTGACGCCGGTGTATTCGTGGATGAAAGCAGTATGGCGCCTAAGGTAGCCAGGGTGTAGCTTTGCCACATCCGAACACCCTGCAATAAAAATTAGGGTATTAGTCCAAAGGCTTCGCAAGTGTGAGAACATCTTAGCAATATGAGTACAACTAGGAAGTAAACACAAAAACAGTCAAATTAACCGCCGGGCTTCATCAGCTCAAACGCAACAAGCTTGCCTTATTCATTGCCTTATGAAGTAAACACAGAATATGTAGCCATAACGTTTCGCTGCTCATTCTAATATAGGTCTTGCGCAAAGACTCCTGTTTATACTCACTACGCCGCTTTGCACATTCAAGAGGTTTACAGAGTGTATAACAACCTCACACATCATATGAAAGAGAATTTGTGATTATAAAAATAACAAAAATAAAACAATTTTCCACTAGTCTGTAAACCCTAAGCACTGAAATGCAAAAGTTACTACATTTAAGTAACAACCAGTTACATCAACATCGAAGGACACAATATCGCAGGTACAGATGCAACCATGTACATAAAAACACAGCAAATTCAAACATGCCATTGGCAGACGCCTAGCGCTACACTGGGATATACCGACTAACTAGTATATACAGCGCTCATATCTTGGTCTGTCTTTACGTGTTTGCCTGCTTTTCAGAATATTCACGTTCTGTGTGATGAAACAATAAGCATTGACATAATAAGCTTAAATTCAGCATGGGCTTGTGAGTAGCCTAAATACACCGAGATCTGTCTTTCTAATACCACTAAATATTCAACAGGTTTAGCTAGTTCCACCTATCACACCGTAATATGAACCATAGTTTTTGTTTCATCATGGTTGCAAAGCCTAAGCGCAGCATAAAAGTGAAAACTTTACGCTGATCAAAAAGGCTGCAAGTTGTTAGAAAGAAGGCTTAAGACAAACTACTTCTACTTTGTGTATCTGCCTATTAGATGGAAACAGCTAAAAAAAAACGAGAAACCATGCAAAGAAAGACACGTGCAGGAGAGCTGTTGTATGTGTCTTTCTTTGCCTGGTCTCTCGTGTTTCACGCTGTTCACCTCTAATATGTCGTAACAACAAACACAAGCAGCGCCTTCTATGTTTCTTTCAATGCCAGTGCAACCGCGCGCTCCTCAACGGGAGCCGTCGGTCCACCTTAGTCCAGAGAGTGGCCGTGATGTGATGCTGCGTGATGGATAGCGCTGCTTGCGTCACACGTGCTTCCGAGCACTTTCCGGCGGAAATGCGACAGAAGTATTTTCCACTCCAATGCCATACGTCAGATTGCTTCCTTCATGCTCCTTTTTTGTGGCTCCAAGCAATGCCGCCCCCACTTCACAGCACCGCACACGCAGTGGCGTTGCAGTAACGCTTCACCATTGGTTTCTCGCATAGCGCCACAAACATCGACAATATATATCTAAAAACACTGTATCTTCTACAGAGCCAGCGACGGCTAATATTTTGAACAAGAAGAGTGTAAGATGCCACCCCGTGGATCTGTACACAACTGAACAAAAAATCGCTTTCTACGATTTCCATCGTAAGGCACTGCATGAGGGGTTCTCTCCCCCATTACCGCAAAGCAGATGCGAAGGCTAGGTGATGGGCGAGAGCAGGAAATGAATAAAGGAGGGGGTGGCGAACGGCTGGATCAGGCGCATCTGGCTGGCATTGATAAAATAGAGGAGGCCTTGGCCCAAGCACCCACTTTAGCTGTATCTACTAATCACATAGAATAAATGCACTACATAAAACGTCTATACGTATTACCTGAGGTGTAATATTATTGTTAATAAAATATTACTCTCTGTGTGATCTCTCTCTCTCTGCGGAACCGGGAATCGGATAGGGAGTATGCGGACCACGGCTGTCGTTTCAATTTGGCAAGTAAGAACATCGATGACATGGAACTATAATGCTTCATTTATTTTTACTCTAATCGGCTCACCCACATTGGCATCTGATCGCAGCTAAATATCCTACAGTTCCTCAAAACGTTGCCATATTTTCCGACCAAAACATAAGATGTTAAATTTGCCATAACAATGCAACAAGAAAAAAAATCACCTAGCAATGCGAGGCAGTTGTCGAGCTCTCTGCGGATGCACTCGAGGACCTCAGTGACTCCCTGCTGGCCCTGCACAGCAAACACGTTTATGCGTTTATTATGACAGCTGTTCAAATGACACGCTTCGATGGCAATCTACCAAACGCAGTTTGCTTGCTTGCTTGTTCCTTTCTTTTGTGGCTCTCACCCACTAAGGGGGATTGGCCAAGAAGCCGGTGGTTAATGCAAGTAAATACCTATAGATTGTCTAGATTAGGGGAATATGCAGTTGTCGCAATTATACTTACTCTGTCGTCTTCAAAATATCAGGGACGTATGTGCTATGGTCACTATACATGAAAACGCGAACGGCAAGGCTCAAATTACTTGCAGAACGTGTGTAACGCTTATTTATATCACGCGATAATATAATTTTACTTTGTTACCCATCTGGCCGAGAGCAAGGGCAAATTTTTGTTGAAGCCGAAACCATAAATTGCACCTCATCATCATCATCATCATCATCATCATCATCATCGTCATCATCAGCCTGACTACACCCACTGCAGGACAAAGGCCTCTTCCGTGTTCCGCCTGTTAACCCGGTCCTGTGCTTGCTGCTGCCAATTCATACCCGCAAACTTCTTAATCTCATCTGCCCACCTAACCTTCTGTCTCCCCCTAACTCGCTTGCCTTCTCTGGGAATCCAGTTAGCTAAGCTTAATGACCAGCGGTAATCCTGTCTACGCGCTGCATGCCCGGCCTATGTTCATTTTTTCTTCTTGATTTCAACTATGATATCATTAACACCCGTTTGTTCCCTAATCCACTCTGTTCTCTTCTTGTCTCCTAAAGTTACACCTACCATTTTCTCTTCCATTGCTCACTGCGTCGTCCTCAATTTAAGCTGAACCCTTTTTGTAAGTCTTCAGGTTTCTGCTCCATATATCTAAGTACTGGCAAGATGCAGCTGTTATGTACCTTACTCTTGAAAAACAATGGCAATCTACCTGTCATGACTTCAGAGTGCTTGCCCAATGTGCTCCACCCCACTCTCATTCTTCTAGTTACTTCAATCTCGTGGTTTGGCTCCACGGTTATGACCTGCCCTAAGTAGACAAAGTCTTTTACAACTTGAAGTGGACTAATACCTATCTCGAAGCGCTGCTCTCTTTCGAGGTTGTTGTACATTACTTTTATTTTCTGCAGATTAATTTTAAGACCCACCTTTCTGCTCTAATTGTCTAATGCCGCGATCATGAAATGCAATTCATGCTCTGATTTACTCAGCAATGCGATGTCATCGGCGAAGCGCAGCTTACTAAGGTACTTTCCATTAACACTTATCCCTAACTCTTCTCATTCTAGGCTTTTGAAAACCTCCTGTAAACACGCGGTAAATAACATTGGGGAGACTGTGTCCCCTTACCTTACACCCTTCTTGATTGGTATTCTGTTGCTTTCTTTATTAAGCACTATGGTAGCAGTTGATCCCCTGTAGATTTCTTCCAGGATGTTTATATTGTTACGAGTAACTTGTTCAATGAGCTATTTACAGCGCAGAGAACCCGACGAGCAAGATAGCGTCAGACAAGCATCCAACGGAAAAACCCACTTCGTCCTCCTCTTTCATGCAGCCGTGTTTAGCGGCTGTTTTGTATCATAACCCCCGGCGGTAGAAGCACCGTCCCGGTGCTAAATTTACGCAGATGATGTCGAAGGGGGGTAATAAGGCTTTAGCCGAGCCACGTGAATGGTGTCGCTCGAAGCTGACGATGACTTTGTTGGATCGGTTGGAACAATCTCGTACGTGACGTCTGTCACTTGGCGAACGATACGGAATGGTCTAGTGTAGGGCGACAACAGTTTTCCCGACAGTCCCACACGCCGAGTAGGTGACCAGAGGAGCACGAGAGAACCCGGAGAAAAGTGCACGTTCCTATGGTGAGAATTAAAGAGCTGTTGTTGGCGCGCCTGTGAAGCCTGTAGATGGTTACGGACGACTTGGCGCGCGTGGTCGGCGCGGGCAATGGCTTCACCAGCATATTCAGTGGCCGCAGGTAGTAACGTGTCTAAAGGTAGAGTTGGGTCCCGGCCATATAGTAGATAGAAGGGCGAATATCCAGCAGTGTTGTGGCGAGATGAGTTGTAGGCGAACGGCACATACGACAAATGAATGTCCCAATCATGGTGGTCTGGCGCAACGTATTTGGCAAGCATATCGGTTAGGGTCCTGTTAAGGCGCTCCGTGAGGCCATTTGACTGGGGATGGTACGAAGTAGTAAATTTGTGCTTGGTATGGCAAGACCTCAGCATTTCATGAACGACAGCTGATAAGAACATGCGGCCACGGTCGGTGAGAAGTTGACGAGTGCACTAATATTATGTCGTACAGCAGAAAGTCCGCAACGTCGGTAGCGCAGTTGGTCGGGAGTGCTCGTGTAATTGCGTACCACGTCGCGTAGTCCGTGGCAACAGCAATCCATTTATTTTCGACTGTGGAGAGCGGAAAAGGGCCCAACAGGTCGAGACCAACTCGAAAGAAAGGCTCGTTGGGAACGTCGATCGGCTGAAGGTAGCCGGCTGGGAGGGCAGAGGCGTTTTGCGACGCTGACAGGGCTCACAAGCAGCGACATAGCGTCGAACAGAGCGGGCAAGTCCAGGGCAAAAAAACCGACGTCGTACCCGATCGTATGTGCGAGGAACGCCCAAATGGCCCGTCATGGGAGCGTCATGAAGTTGATGCAGGACAGTGGAACGCAAGTGCGCTGGGATGACAGGAAGTAAGTCTGATCCGAAGGAATCAAGGTTGCGGCGATATAGGATCCCGTCTTTCACCAAAAACATTCGTAAGGACGGGTCGCGAGGCGTTGACTCCAGTTTGTCAATGATGGCTCGTAAAGAAGCATCCCGACGTTGCTCTTCGCCAATGTTTAACAGCTGCGACACGGAAAAAACGTCCGTGATAGCGTCAGTATCGGTTGCTTCGTCAACAGGGTAGCGGGATAAACAATCCGCATCCTGATGTAATCGCCCTGTTTTGTACATTACAGAGAACGTGTACTCTTGAAGGCGTAGAGCCGAACGAGCGAGACATCCCGTGGGGTCCTTCAGGGAGGCTAGCCAGCAGAGCGCGTGATGATCCGTGACAACACGGAATGAGCGCCCGTACAGGTATGGGCGAAACTTGGCGACTGCCCATACAAGGGCGATCGCGCTCCGTGATGGAATAGTTGCGCTCGGCTGGAGATAGCAGTCGACTTGCGTAGGCTATAACACGGTCGTGTCCGCGTTGTTGCTGCAATAGCACAGCTCCTATGCCGTGTCCACTGGCGTCCGTGTGAACCTCGGTTGGGGCTAATGGATCAAAGTGAGCCAAGATTGGTGGCGTTGTAAGCAATGTGTTAAGTTGCGAAAACGATGACGCTTGGTCATGGCCCCAGGTAAACGAGGCGTCTTTCTTCAAGAGGTCTGTGAGTGGGCGTGTAATGGTCGCAAAGTCCTTAACAAAGCGTCTGAAATATGAGCACAACCCCACAAAGCTGCGGACATCCTTTGTGGTCTTCGGAACGGGAAAGTTCGTGACTGCGCGAATTTTCTCTGGGTCTGGACGCACGCCTTGAGCATCGACAAGGTGACCGAGCACAGAAATTTGACGACGAGCGAAGCGGCACTTGGAGGCGTTAAGCTGGAGTCCGGCTCAACGAAAAACGTCCAGAATAGCTGACAAACGATCAAGATGCGAGTCGAATGTGGGCGAAAAGACAATAACATCGTCAAGAAACACAAGCAGGTGGACCATTTCAGCCCTTGGAGCAATGAGTCCATCATTCTTTCAAATGTGGCTGGTGCATTGCAGAGTCCAAAGGGCATCACCTTATACTGATAAAGAACATCAGGAGTGATGAATGCGGTCTTCTCGCGGTCCATCTTGTCGACGGCTATCTGCCAGTACCCTGATCGAAGGTCAATAGTTGAAAAATAAGTGGCACCGTACAGGCAGTCGAGGGCGTCGTCGATGCGAGGTAAAGGATAAACGTCTTTTTTGGTAAATTTGTTAAGGTGACGGTAATCGACACAAAAGCGCCATGTTCAATCTTTCTTTTTAACAAGGACGACTGGCGAAGCCCAGGGGCTGCATGAAGGCTCGATAATGTTTTTCGCAAGCATTTTGCCGACTTCATGTTGTTATATTGCACGCTCCGACGCCGACACCCGGTAGGGGCGTCGGTGAATGGGGGTTGCATGGCCAGTATTTATGCGATGGGTGACAATGGTCGTTTGGCCCAAAGAGTTGCTGGCAAAGTCGAAAATGCTACCATAGCCCTCACGAACGCGGCAAAGCGCTGCAGCTTGCTCAGACGTGAGGTCCGATGACACCATTCGCTCGATGTCGGCGCCCCAAGAGCGTGATGGAGTTGAACCACTGACTGAGCTGCAGCAATCGTCAACACTGAAGGGCTCGACATGGTCATCTTGGAGAGCAGTAATTTTGGCCAGGGAGATACCCTGTGGCAGAACTTGGGTGGTGAGTGAAAAGTTGACCAGTGGAAGGAAGGTGCGGTTTCTCTTAATCGTCAGAATCATATGCGGCACAGCAACCCCATGCGTAAGCATCACTGCAGGAATCGGGGCCACCATGTAATCACCATCAGGTACTGGCGGCGTGGAGGATAAGTCGACATGTGTGACAGAGTTAGGAGGGAGGTGCGTGAAATCAATGCAGCAGAGGCTGATTTGCGGTGGGCTGGTCGGGTCGGAAAAGAGGGGTAAATAGAGATGGAGAGAGCCAGCTGAACAGTCTATGAGGGCAGAGTGCGTGGCTAGAAAACCCATACCGAGTATGAGGTCATGAGGGCAGTGTTCGATAACGGCAAAAAGAACGACAGTGCTTCTCTCCCCAATAGACACTCGCGCAGAGCACATGCCAAGAATCGCGGCAGTTTTTCCATCGGCGACTTGTACAGCTCGGTTGAGGGTGGGCGTGACAACTTTTCTAAGTCGGCGGCGAAGGTTAGCACTCATAATGGACACATGCGCGCCAGTATCTATCAATACACTGACACGAACATTGTCGACAGTAACGTCCAAAAGGTTCCGGTTCGTTGTTAATGTTAATCGAGGATTTCTTACGAAGGTCGTCAACGCAGCTCCACCTCCAGAAGCTGCACGGCCTAGTTTTCCGGTCGGAGATGCTGTGAATAGGTCGGGGAGGCAGCACGGCATTGTGGGAGCGACCGGGACTGACGACGAGCAGGGGACGGTGACCGGTCGTAGAGAGGTCTGCTCAGAGGTGCTGTAGGAGCGGAAAATGTGGTCGGCGTAGATGGAGAAAGTGATCGAAACGACTGGAGAGCAGAAGTGGTGTGATACTGTGGTGCATAATGGGACGGTGGAGCCCAGCGGCAGCGGCAGTGACGAGCGATATGACCAACGCGTCGACAGTTAAAACATATGGGCCTGTCATCAAGAGTACGCTATTCGGACGGATTGCGTTGTATGCGAGGTGCAGAAGGGGTACGATAAGAAGGCTCAGCAGAGTATACGGTAGGAACAGGATGTAGGCCGACATTCGATAGCTCTTGACGAACGACCGCTTGTATTAAAGAGATCGTGGTCGGGGAAGGCGCAGGCGTCGGTAATGGCGTGGCTACCGGTTGTGCTGCCTCGACCTCTCGACGGATGATGCGTGTAAGGTTGTCACATCGAGGGGACTGGTGGAAGGCGTCGTCACACGAAGAAGTGGCTGCTGTGTTCGGAAGGCGCATGATGCTTTGGGCTACGCGGCGGGCTTTAGCTTGTTCGAGACGTCGGCATTCTTTAAGGATTGTGGCGAAGCTCGAGACGTTGTTAAAAAACAGCAGTCGAAAGGTCGCCGATGGTGCGACCACTGCTCGTCTCCATCGAGGTACGGGGGTCGTCCACCTCCACCAATTATGTTACGAGTAACTTGTTTAATGAGCTATTTACAGCGCAGAGAACCCGACGAGCAAGATGGCGTCAGACCAGCATCCAACGGAAAAACCCACTTCGTCCTCCTCTTTCATGCAGCCGTGTTTAGCGGCTGTTTTGTATCAATATATTCTTCATCGACGCCCTGATACCGCAGTGTCTGCATGATGGCTGATATTTCTACTGAATCAAACACCTTCAAGGAATTTATGAAGGCTATTTATAGTGGTTGGTTATACTCTGAGCATTTCTCTATTACCTGATTGATAGTATGAATGTGGTCGATTGTTGAGTAGCCTGTTCGAAATCCTGATTGTTCCTTTGGTTGATTGAATTCTAATATTTTCTCAACTCTGTTAGCGATTACCTTTGTAAATAGCTTGTATACTACAGAGAGCAAGCTCATCGGCCAGTAATTCTTCAAGTCCTTGTCATCTCCTTTCTTATGTATTAAGATGATGTTAGCATTCTTCCAAGACTCTGGTACTGTTCCCGTCAGGAGGCACCTTGTAAACAGGGTGGCTAGTTTTTCTAATACAATCTGTCCTCCATCTTTCAGCAGAACTGATGTTACGTGATCCTCACCAGCAGCTTTGCCTCTTTGCATGCTCTCCAAAGCTTTTCTGACTTCTTCTATCATTACTGGCGGGTGTCATCTGAGTTACTGCTAGATCTTATAGTGTTAAGGTCGTGGTTGTTCCGGCTACTGTACAGATCTCTGTAAAACTCCTCCGCTATTTCGACTATCCTATCCATATTGGTAGTTATTTTGCCTTCTCTGTCCCTTAGTGCATATATCCAATTTTTCCCTATTCCAAGTTTCCTCTTCACTGCTTTGACGCTTCCTTCGTTTTTGAGAGCGTGTTCCATTCTCTCCATGTTATTTTTTTACATCGGATAGCTTTTGCTTATTAATCAAGTTCGAAAGCTCTGACAGTTCTATTTTGTCTGTTGTACTTGAGGCTTTCATGATTTGATGCTTCTTAATGAGATTCTTCGTTCTCATTAAAAATCTCATTAAGAAGCGTCAAATCATAAATTTGCACCTATCCCGCTCTAACTGGAAATGGCGTAAACAAAAGAGCCGGTACCTGGAAGGGGTCCCACGGCACTTTTTCTTCATGGTCACGAAAAACTGCCATTGGTAGTTGAGGCACTCGAAAACACACGAACGAAGCATTTTAAAGTGACACGCCGCATAGAATTTACATTTAATCATTAAAATCAGCGAAAGATCACTCCCTCCTCTTTCTACAAACGATGTCATATACTCTGCTGACCACGCCTTATACACCCAAATTCATGGCTATTGCCTGATTTGAGCCTCACCGGCTGTTGCTGGAGGCTGCCACGTACGCGTCAGCTAGCACTCCTGATCATTTTTAGAGTAAAGCCCGCGTTTGTAGAAAAACAAAAGGTCTTCAAGGTCATGGAGCGCACGACATATGTTCTTTGTAATTCCGCTCGCATTTTGCGGATTCTAAAAAATTTTGCCGCATTCGATTCGTGAGGCAATCGACTCCTTTAGTAAAGTCGTTTATTGATTACATAGAAAGGTATCGCAGTATCCCTTTATTGAGTAGTTGTTGCTGGGTGATTTGATGCATATTTCATATCTTCATTTAAGCGCAAAAAAACACACTCATCAGAGAAGACAGGGCTGCAAAAACGATATTATTAAGTACATCTATCCTACTATGCCTTATGTAACGCTTTTCATTTTGCTATTCAGCACTGTGAATGGTGGCCCTTCGGTGGGGAAGGCAAAAAAGTTGATTCAAATTTTGTCACTTACTCGTCCCGGTGAACTGTGGCCTTCCGTAAGAGTGAGGCCGTTTGCAGTGCTTTTCCAGCTAGAGCACGTGTTTTCATTGTCGCCGTTGAAATTCGCTGACGGATATTTCTCATTATGTCGAAAATCTTTATTGATGATGCTGATGCCCTGTGTCTTGCACACAACATACCCTCAAGTCAGCAATAAATGGATAAATTACACAATTCTGTTAACATTTTTGTTTTATCAACGCAACATCAGTGGCGCAAGAGCTTTCCGCCTCGCTGCATAGTTTGGGTGCGAAGATTATGAAGCATTACTGTCTTAGCATTTTAGATGCCGTCTTGTTTGGGCCTATGTCCAACGGCGTCGACGTTGGCATCGGCGTCCGCACTCACACTACTCATGCGCAACTTCTGTCTCTTACGCTCCACCCTGTCGCCTCGCAACGCCGACGCAGGGAGCGCATGGTAACCTACGCTAGCTCTGCCATCTCCTCTAGGCATACCCTGCCGTGGCATTTACACCACCATTGCGCATGCGTGTCCCCTTTCCTATCTCTCCTCTCCTACGCTCCTCCTCTTTTGTCTGGCCACGCCGACCCAGGTAGCGTCTCCTAGCGAGTTTCATGATTGAAAAAACCGAGTACTTACGCGGCACAACCATTCAATAGGTAGTGGTTCTTGGCCTTCAAAGTAGTGCCGGTGGGATATTTTTCCTGTGGGTTGTTGAACAATAAAAATGCGCAGGATGCACATTAACTAAAAGCGAAATGCGGGTTTCTGCATCCAATTGAAGTCTTCTATCTCTCACTGCACATTAGCAGCGATTGGCATGTTACAATTGGAAACACCAGAACATCACTACGTGCTTTGCGCCTCTGCAGGTTTCTCTCCTGCGCAACGCCCTGACAAGCGCCAGCGTCGACGTCTGCGCTATAAGCGTTAGCGCCTGTCACTTTGCATCTACACACATTTTTTAGCGGGAGGTGCGTAATTTTTAAAATTTTCTATGAAATCAGAAAACGTCGTGTACATTCTACACAAGCGCACAATTGGTGGTAATAAGCAATGTGTACCACAAGCTCACCTTGTATCCCAGACCGTAGAAGACGGGCCTGCCAATAAACACTGCTTTGGCGCCAAGAGACAGCGCCTTGACCACATCACCACCGCACCGGACGCCGCCATCCATGTAGACCTCACAGCGTCCACTCACGGCGCGCACCACCTCCGGCAGCATGTCCAGCTAAAATAAGACCGCCAAATGTCCAACACTGGTGACGCCACGAGCACAGCTACATCGTAATATAAATCGTAATCATAAGCGTGCGCAGGGTTTCTTTTCATAGGGGACACAGGTTCATCGCAATGCCCCCCTTCATCTCCCCTCGCCTTTTAAGTCAACGTATGGGGCCGACTTTGAGAACTCTCTTGGGGGGTTGGTGCCACGCAACTGCCCCCCTCAAGTGATAATAATGCCAGTCTATATGATTGGTAAAAACATTCACGTTTAAAAAAATATGCACGCGTTCACAAAACATTCGCTGCCGCTCCAAATTTTCACTTTTTATTCAGGCAATACCGCAGTCGTTGGTTTGTGGCTGGCTGACTAACAGAACAAGTAGCAATGACAGAACAACAGCAATGCAGGCTGAAAATGATTATTTCGCAGTTTGACCACGTGTATCAGTGAGGCTAATTTCCTAATTGTTCACTAATTCACTAACATTCACTAATTGTTTTTAAAAGACATTGAAACAGCAAGGCCCGTTGGTGATTTCTCACTCTATCTTTCATTTTCCATTGTTCTCGTTGTCGAGTTCTAATGTCAGCCGGGCTTTATTATTGCTTGGACCATTAAATCGGTGCAATCAATGCTACGAAAGGAGAAAGCAAAATGGCAAATATCTCTCAAACTCTCTATCACTGAGATGGTTCGGACGAGGATGCCGTAGTGGTGGTGAAACTGAAAAGTGAGACGTCGCGCCAAAATCGGACGAGATGTTTGGCTCGTCGTGCCTCATCTCGTGCCTGTCGACCCTCCCCATATGTTGCATATTTCATGGCCTACAAAACAATCCCCTTGGTAGACTCGGCGTCTTCCATTTGCGCCGTTGCCATGTAACTCCATAGCAGTCAGTATTATCCTTTTCATTAGCTAAACGGCACAAAGGGTGCGATTCCAAATATTTCGCCCCGATCGGCTTTCGCCCAAGTTTTGACGCGCGCATGCACCCTTCCCCAGCGCAGGGTAGCAAACCAGATGTGCGTCTGGTTAACCTCCCTGCCTTTCCTTGCATCTTTATCTGCCCCGCCGCGGTGGTCTAGTGGCTAAGGTACTCGGCTGCTGACCCGCAGGGCGCGGGTTCGAATCCCGGCTGCGGCGGCTGCATTTCCGACGGAGGCGGAAATGTTGTAGGCCCGTGTACTCAGATTTGGGTGCATGTTAAAGAACCCCAGGTGGTCTAAATTTCCGGAGCCCTCCACTACGGCGTCTCTCATAATCATATAGTGGTTTTGGGACGTTAAACACCACATATCAATCAATCAATTGCATCTTTATCTCTCTCTCTTTCTCTCCCTCTCTTTCTCTCTCTCTCTCTCTGCATCCGACCAGTACCACCTGCACGTTGTCCTACAGGGCGTGGGTACCCGTGTAGATATCCCGTGAGTAGGGTGGTTTTACTCCCTGTACCTTCACCGCAAAGTTTGTGTTGAAGCTGCAGAGCGCATGATCACTTTGCTCACTGCAGTGGTCGTGTTTTCGAAAGAAGTGAGCTGCTAGCCCGAAGAGCGAAGTTGAAATGTCACGCAAAGAACGGCAAGCACCTTGGAACTTGCAACGCGCTACTCACACACAAAGAACGCAATAAAAGAACATACACAGGAGAAGCGCGAACTGACAACGGTTGTGCGTAGACGACACTTGCGACGCGTTGGTCAAACGCCAAGAACTGTCACATTAGTTAGTGCACGCTAGAGCAGTGTATGCCTGTACATTTGTTTCGTGCAGTCTTCTTTGTATTTTAGCAGCGTACTGCAAGTTGCGAGCTGTCACAGTTGTCAATTCGCACTCGTTCTGTGTGTTACTTTCAGGCATTTTTCGTGCTTGAGTACCGCTTTGGAAACTTTGAGATACTTGCCGTTGTTCGCGATGCATTCCAACTTGTTGCTATTGTAGTTATTGCTACGCCTTCGTAGGCAAAACAGTCCCTTATTTTTAAGCGAAGCTTTTGTGGCTTGTTCCCACCTGCCATTAGCACCGGTCGCACAACGAAGTTAATCACAAAGCGACTGATCACAAGGAGCCACTTTTTTCGAAAAATATTCCTCTCAATTGGTCGCTGCCCGCTTTTTTAGGCGCGCGACTGCAGTGGCAAACCTTTTAACCAATCAAATTTGCAGAAACTGGACGTCAGCTTTTTTCATGGTCAACGCAATTCAAGCAGACGAGAAATGTGTGAGACGACGGGTACAGGTTGCACACAGGCGTGAACAGAGATTGCGTAAAACCGCTTTTTGATGACCAGTCACTGATACAAACACAGCGGTGTTATTAGGTGTGAACGACTTGTAGCATATTTCAGTAAGGCGGCGTCGTACGCAGCAAACTTGGCTGCGGGTAGGCTGCAAACGTGCAGCCGTCGAAAGTGCGCCATTCAAATGCGTATTTTCGTAGGTGCTGGTTTGCAGTGATTGACGCTCCCACAATCATGCAATTGTCATCGAAAAGTCATTTCCGACATGAAAATCTGATACTTCAACTGGATGACCTGTAGTGTCCCGCTGCAATTTTTCCCCTGGGTAAGAAAGCATGACCATTGTTTTTGTCTGTACTGGCTGCAGCGTTGCGCTAGTAAACACGCGGATGAATGTCCCTTTACCAGCATGGAAGAAGGATGCAGTTAGAAGGAATAATTTCTTAATTCGAAAGAAATGGAGTCTTATGGGCACGAATTCGAAGACACAGTTTACAGATACCGTACCGCTGCAGGAACGCCATCCATGTAAAGGCCACCGTGGTTGGACACGACGATTGCAGAGGCACCATGATCGACAGCTTCTATCGCGTCTTCAGCTGCAAATAGATGAAGTAATGCATTTACAGAGTCACCTGCTGTGGAAGCTGTACAGGCTTTTAAGTAACCGTACCACCATTTTGCGAACCATCGTGCCACATGATGGCAAATTAACGAGTATTTCCTAGTTAACCAATTCTTAGCACATATCCAATTTATGACTTGTTGCCGTGAGCCTGCAAGGCATGTAAACTTGAAATAAAATTTGGGGGAAGCTCCAATTTCTTGACAAGCGCCCAAAAGGTCAAAGCTCGCGAAACACGTGAAATACGAAGCTGACGAATGCTCACGGGCCTGAAAGTGAGATTGGGTGTATGCAGACCTGCTTTCCTTTGTAGCTGCGTTGCACAGAGTTTCACGCTTTGTGATTGTCGGAACATGAAAATTCACCGCTGACGCATTGAAAAGCGTAGTGCAGTCAAGCGTAAGGATAAAGACTGGGAGGCGGCTATTTACAAGCACGCAACTAGTCGCTGCTCCCTTCTATCAATTTACGCTGCCTTCCCTTTCTGTAGACAAGATTTGATTGATTGATTTATTGATTGATTGATTGATTGATCGATTGATATGTGATGTTTAACGTCCCAAAACCACTATATGGTTATGAGAGACGCCGTAGTGGAGGGATCCGGAAATTTGAACCACCTGGGGTTCTTTAACGTGCACCTAAATCTGACCACATGGGCCTACAACAATTCCGCCTCCATCGAAGATGCAGCCACCACGGACGGAATTCGAACCCGCGACCTGCGGGTCAGCAGCCGAGTACCTTAGCCACTAAACCACCGTGCCGGGCGCTTGTTGTAGACAGCATCCTCTAGAAAGTTAGAGCATTGCTCACTGCTGCAAGAGACATGCGTCAGCAAATTCCGACGCCTATCTAAAGGCCAGTTGCATCGCAAAGCCCATCCAACACCCTCACTTGCTTCATCATAAATAGAAAAAAAGGAATAACAGATACTTCAAGCGTGTTACCTCTGAGAATACCCTTGATGACTATGGGCAGGTCGACTTTAGCGCGCAGCCAGTCGATGTCAGCCCAGCTCTGGCAGGGGTCCCACTCATGACCGGTCGTATCACCGCGAATACGTTGGAAGCTGCAATGAGTAATTGAATATTGTGGAGGTTGAACCTACGTGTCGACGACCAGCCTGACTTTTATTGAATTAATTTATTCTTTAGAGGGGTCACCCAACGACCCTGTAGCTTACCGCCCAATCACATTTCGATTAAACTACGTTGCCTCACAAATATGCTGTCTAAAACTGTTTCCAATAGATCAGGCATAAGCTGCGTTATCACACGAGAGAAGCGCAACTCATTCATTTGTCACGTGCACATTGCAAGACAAATGCGAGGCAGCAGTGAGAAAATATGAGGTATGTGGTGCCTAAACGTTTTGTCATTGACGCGTCAAAGCAATAAGTATTTGTTTTCATTTGTCCTTTACCATAGTGTCTACTCTTCATGGCACCGCCAGAGTGTTGCGCCCATAGAGTTTCCTAAAATTAACTATAGGGGACTCTGTCGCTGCGATTGTTCAGCGACCATGGGAATGATGAGTAGTGCACGCATTTGCCTAGTCTTCGTACTTGCAGGTGGCAAATTGTACTTGCGGCTATATTTATTGCTGCGTTTCGGTTTTGTTTTGAAAGAAGGATTCAACCCTTTTGAACTTCGTGACCCGATTTGGAAAGGTAAGTCTAAAAAGTAAGGTGGTGAGGCGCAACCGCAGAACGTTTGCTGATTTTTGTTTCGTGAGAAAACAGCTGCAAGCCACACGAACACCATGGAGCCAAAATCAGGCCAGAAGTACGAAGATAAGACAAATGTGTGTACTACCCATCATTCTCATGCTCGCCGAAGCGCCGTGCGTTTGCAGCTCCCATAGACACTAGCGCCAGAGTTCCGTCTAGTGTATATTAGAAAACTCTATGGTTGCGCCAGCATATCATAGCTGTTATATGCGGCCACAGCATATCCATTGCGCCAGCATATAGTAGCAACCAGCAGTGACCTGCACGATGTGGCACATATGGTGGTCATAAGACGCAGCAATACAATATCGACCCGCTTACTGCATAGTTGTCCGCAACATCCCGTCGAATAACAAGAGATTTTCGGCTGCTGTGCACGGTACGTAAATTTAATTTTCATGCTGCGTGCGTTGCCATAATATTAGACCCAAAATTTTTAAAGTAACCTCGACTGCCGACTCGTAATATTTGCTGACTATGCTCAAAAATCATTGCGGGGCCTATTTAAGTAGTTGCATTATGCTTGGTCACGCAACTGTTGCTTAAACAGACACCAAGTATGAGATCCACAATGCAGGCGGTGTCATGTCTTTCCCAGCCCTTGTTTCTGTAAGCGGTGGTGAAGATGAAATGCAACAAGCTTAGGTCCAAACTGTATATACCCTTATGTTCAAGCTTAGGTAAATATGCAGCCTTTCATACAACTCATGCGTAACAGAACTATAGGGGTTCTAGCCCATACGACATACCCATTGTGCGTGGTCAGTTGAGTTATATTAGACACCTTGAGCTAGGAGTGGGCAAATATACTTTAGAATTGTTCCCGATGCAATACCTCGTACTGCAGCAAAAAGTATTCGAAATATAGGGCAAATATACTTTAGAATTGTTCCCGATGCAATACCTCGTACTGCAGCAAAAAGTATTCGGAATATAGATACATATACAACCGCAAATATTGTATCCAGTTAGATATTACCCAAAATGTATCGTAACACGCTTTGATACATACACCTATTTGTTCTTATAAAATGCAGCAGCAAACCAGCAAATGTCTATATGCACAAACATCTTTGTTTGAAACTCGCTTCACTGCGGGTAATTTTGCTCCAAATGCTAACTTTATATATTCATGCAAATAAAAGATATTATTATTATTATTATTATTATTATTATTATTATTATTATTATTATTATTATTATTATTATTATTATTATTATTATTATTATTATTATTATTATTATTATTATTATTATTATTATTATTGTGAAGCAACGACACTTTCCGGTGTTTCTATCTTTGTCCAGCGGCCTATATTCTGGGCGCTCTCGTTGGCCTACACCTAAACGTTTTTTATTTATATTTCGCAGAATATGGGAACGTAGGCTACGTTAGAGCCGGCTATCTGAACATCATGGCAGTAATGTACAGCATAAACGCACAAACAAGAAAAGTCAAGAATAAAATATTAAAAAAGCTTATCAGAGGCACTATGTACAGAGTATAAGTATACATTATAACGCTTATGATGCATGAATGAGCACATTATGTATGGTCATAGTCCAGTTCATATATCGGGATAACAATGCGGATAGAGCCCGCACAAAATAGCGGCCACATACCGAAATTGCATAGGGGGACGCAAACGCATGACTTATGACGACAATGACTATTATTTGCATACACAGATACACAAGGACACAGAGGAAATAGGGAGAGAGCAAGCTGGCTACTGCCACCTGGAGGGGCACAACGCCTGCTCACTATTTCGGGAGGAGAGAAGAAACAGAGGAAACAAAGATTCGAGGGGAGAAAGAAGAAAGGAGATGAGGAAGCGAAAAAAATGACGAAGACTTCGACAAGTATGACTAAAAAACACAAATAAAAATTGTAATAAAAAGATTGTCTATAAACGGGTGGCTAGGTTCATTTGGTTCATAAATGTAAGGAGAGCTCAGTGGGCCTGGTCACGTCGGGAAGCACTACCACTCGGAAAGAGGTAGTCGTCTAGAGTCGCACACTTGAGTCCTAGGAATTTATATTTCCTAATCAGCAAAGACCGCTGCGTAGCGAATGTGAGACAGTGCACTACGAGATGCTCAAGTGTTTCGCAAGAGCCACAAGCTGCGCACAACGGGCTGTCCACACGCCCTTGGTGGTGTAATCGTTCACGCACCAGCACAGAGCCCACTCTTAGTTTGTACAACAGCGCTCGGGAACTACGAGGCAAGCAGGTCATGACAAAAAAAGCATGGCACAGTTGTCACGTACGTCATCGAACCCTTTCGCTCACTCACTTGCGATGCATGACGACATGCCACTTGAGGCTTGGAGCTGCCATTTTGAATTCCTACTCATTGAAAATACGAATTGTCAACCGCCCGATACGTAATAACTTTAGTTGCTAGGAGATCACCAATGCCATAATTTCTGTGAGTGAACTTGCCTCAGTGAGTCAAGAAAAGAGCTTTTTAAGGGCGATAAATAGACATCACAACCGCTCATAGTGAGAAACAACAGATTTTCGAGACACTGGCCGGGATGAAATGGGGTATTGATATTTAAATAAAAAAAAACGCCAGGCCTGCGCGGAAGGCGCAGCACAGTCATAGCGAAAGCTAGAAGAGCGCCTTCCAGAGCCTTTTCTAAACACTCATTGGATAACTACTGCAAGCGCGCTTGCTTGACAACCACTAGGGAATTATTAATACAATTTTGGGGGTAGTATGTCGGCATTCGCTATGTTATTTTTCGTCATTTTTCTGGGGAACGTGGTATCCGCTAAACACTTGCAAGGAATTATGTGCCAATTGCCCATGCAGTGGCGCACGACGATGAGGAATTATGGCCGAAGTGAATATCCGCCACAGTTAATAGGGGAACGAGAACAAGCTTTTGTAATGGGTTGGAGCATTGGACGGCCCACGCGTTACGCTATTCGCATTGTGCTACGACTGGTTGTTCTTTCGCTGTTTTAAAACGTTCTATAAGTCGTATTAACGCGATTGCTTTCCTGACATCAAGCCTGCCTAAGGCAAGTTTGCCTCCAAATCCCAATCACCGGTGTGCCTCAGTGGTAGAATAATGGGCTGGCACCCAGCGGACCGTGGTTCGAGCCCCACTGTGCCATTGGTGCTGTTTTTTTGTTTTGCGTGATGTGGTTACGGACACCGGCGGTGGCGGCGGACAACTGCGCATGACCATAGTTGTGATCTCAAAGCAGCTTTTGCTGTAAACATGAAAAGTGAGCCGAACACCGTCTGCATCAGAGTGCGACATCTCAGCAGTAGCCCACGAGGAAAATTAAAGAGGAAGTAAAAAGTACATATAGGGAAGCAAAGATTGAAAGAAAAGCAAGCGATTCAGAGACGGTTAGAGAAGTCCGTGGACGGGGCCCCGATTGGTTAGCGGTCGTCAAGTACAGGACATCCTGTACAAGACAACCGTCGGTCACGAAATCCGCCAGGCGACTTACACTGACCGAGACCGTCCTCGGCACTTAAGGCTTCAAAAGTGTGCTCGCGTACTTTGCGGGACACCGGTTTTTACAGATCTTGGGCAGTGCCATAGATTGTCTTCGTCTTTCTTTTCTCTTGTCATTATTGCTCTGCTTATCTGATATATATATATATATATATATATATATATATATATATATATATATATATATATATATATATATATATATATATATATATATATGCTTTTCATATAATATGTATTTTATATCATTTCTCATTTCCCTTACCGTTACCCCCAGCACAGGGCGTCCGGAGGGGGGGGGGGGGGAGAGTGGTCTCAGAACTGGCTACTTTCCACATGTTCCTTCCTTTCCCTTACCATGGGCTTGCAATGCGGGTACACGACACGCGGTCTGTGTCTTCAAAGGAACAGCAGAACAAACTTTGGACGCCTTAATGCAATATAGTCAGCTTCATATCGCAGAAAACTTTGTGAGTGTTATTGAGGACAATAATTTTCTCTAGTTGTGCCTTCAAATGCGAAGCTGTTTAGAAGATGGTTTTTTATCGAATCGAAAAAAAGCTATCATCACTATAAACGGGTATGTGCCACCGAAATCTGGTAAATCCGACTACTCACCACAGGTCCACGAAACACGAGGAAGGCAGCAGTTAGCCCAACAACAAGTGGCTGCGAAGTTACTGGGGCGGACCGAAGACCTCCAATCTGTACGAGAGAACACTAGGTAACGTAACAGGTGACGGCATCTGCGAGGGGTCCCCGAAGCGATGGAAAACCTGCTCCAACGATGATGTGTCCGTTGTCTATGAGAGATACAAACGCTTGGTTTCAGCCAAGCCTAGCAACGACATATAGAAGTTAAGCTCAGTTGAACGAGTTAGAAGGAACTATATTAGTCTTTACAATTGTCTAGTTTCGCTGTTTCAAGCCTTTTGTGGCTGAGGGAAGCTTCGTTAACTTTTTTTTTTTCGTAAAAGTGCGGCTTGTATTATGTACATGGGATGTGCTATGCAGGCATTGAAAGGCAGCTGTACAAGTTAGGAGCTAGCTGTTTCCGTATACTGTGGCAACAAATTCGAGCTGCTCTTCCATATTTGAATGAATATATGTATATATCTCTCACACATCTCCAAAGGCTTCTGTGACTGGATCAATCACTCCGGGCGCTGCCTTGCGTCCGACAAGGGGGGCGTCAAGCGTCACGACCAGTGCCGCGAAGCCGCAACACTGGGCCCGCAGAGCTTCGTCCAGAGTTATGGAGCGGTCTTTGCGGATGTCCAGCTGGGCCCAGAGGACGGCGTCGGGACCTGCTGCGGCCGCCATGTCTTCCAGCGAAGCGGAGTGCACCACGCTGACAGCCATCACTGTTCTTGCTTCTCGAGCAGCTGTCAAGTGAATATTAAAAAACGCGGTGTACACAATGAAAGGAGCTAAACTCGAGGGCTCGCTTTCTTTGTGAGACAAAATACTAATAAAATCTAACCCACAATTTTGTCAAGAGAAGTATAATGGCGTTTATTAAAAGAAGTAATAGGTAATTGTAACGTAAGTGGGAAGAAAGAAAACCGGACGAAATAGTATCTGTTTGTCATATTGGCAAACAGGTACTATTTCCTAAGGAGCATGTACCTTGGGCTCGTTTTTCCATGTTTTTTTCACCCACTTTTCTTTCTTCTTATTTACATTACATTGGTTCTAATAACTTTCCCTACACATCCCTTGGCATTATTGTCTGTTATATCTCATTAATATTGTGTCAAAACACGGAAAACAAGCTCTTCGGTATACACTTTTTTCTCTTATATATATATATATATATATATATATATATATATATATATATATATGCTTGTGGCGCCCTTTCCTGCGCCCCGCTGGAGTCAGTGTCATGTTGCCGAAATATTTTAACGACCTCAAGTAAATCACTGCGAGTACGAATTGGCTACTTTTGTCAATTATGTTATTTCAAACATTGTTCGTTCATTTTAACTCGTGTTTGAGCATTGCCCACCCTGTTGTGGCCTGTATTCAGTGCTTACTTGTGAGCGTGATCACGCCACCTCAAATGGACGTATAGGCGGCGCACCGAAAAAGCCCCGGATTTAAGCGTTTCTTGCAACTATAATAACAACACATACGAGGTAAACGAAATAACTCACAAATATATTTAGCAATTACTTCGCCGCAATTTGTCTGTCAAAGATTTATTTTGTGGTACACCTTAACCCCAAGAACAGCAATCAATGAATACGGCTGATAAAAGAATGACAATCAAACCATTACACCACACTTACAATTCAAGTTATGGTTCATAGATGTATCCAGCTATCATTTCAACTGAGATGTCAGTAAACAAGTCTCATTCGAGTCCTAAATACCCAATTGCATCACTCCACCATAAATGATTACCCAAGTGCCTACGACAACCCGGTAAATTGAAAACATACAAATAATTTAATAATATGTTGACGAGCACAAAATGCTTTTCTGACCAGCGTTAAATAAACATGCTATCTCATACTCTGCCTGATATTATTGCAACAACGTGTCGGAAACAGAATCAGATTTTAAGGTCGTAAATATGGCACATGTCACTCTCGTCTGCGGGATGAAGCTCAAACGCGATAACGAATATTCAGATGTTGACAGCGTTGGCTTTCTTCTTTACTAGACTTAACAGTAACGAAATATGGTAATTATTTATTTTTTACTATTTATTACGGTAATGAGTAACACGAAGCGAACAATTTCAAGAGAAATGATTCTTTACTTTCTCGATTACTGTGCACTAAAGTATCGCAAGTCTTCATCCCCTACGGCTTAAAAGCTGACCAAAAAAGCAAATCAAAATAACACACATGAATTAATGTGAGGGCCAATCTTCATGTATCAGGAGTCTTGCATGTTGGGTTTAACATCCCAAGCCCACCATATGATTATGAGAGACGCCATAGTGGAAGGCTGCCCCACCGCGGTGGTCTAGTGGCTAAGGTACTTGGCTGCTGAGCCGCAGGTCGCGGAATCGAATCCCGGCTGCGGCGGCTGCATTTCCGATGGAGGCGTAAATGTTGTAGGCCCGTGTGCTCAGATTTGGGTGCACGTTAAAGAACCCCAGGTGGTCAAAATTTCCGGAGCCCTCCACTACGGCGTCTCTCGTAATCATATGGTGGTTTTGGGACGTTAAACCCCACATAACAATCATAGTGGAGGGCTCCGGAAATTTTGACCAGCTGTGATTTTTCAACGTGCACGCAAATCTGAGCACACAGGCCTACAGAATTTCTGCATCTATCAGAAATGCAGCCACCGCAGCCGGCATTCTATCCCGCTACCTGCGGGTCAGCAGCCGAGTACCTTAGCCACTAGACCACCGCGGCGGGGGAAGTATCAGAAGTCAAACAATATTATCAGCCATCTTAATAAACGCGGCTGTATATAGAATGTACTTAAGCTATGCATAAAAGGTACGTTGAAGTAACTTCAAAGCATTCTATTTGCTTTTCTAAAGTAATAAAAATGAAGTGTCATTGCACTCGTGTGGCTCTAATTTGAGATATTGTATTCTAACTATATTTTTCAAATTTACAAAGTCCATTTATCACACAATTTGATTACGTTGTCTGAGAGGTTTTGCAAACACTTCTGTTTACGATGAACAAGCTTAAAAATTCATATTAAAAAAAGGTGTACTAACAACAAATATGAGACATATGAAGCAGGACTAGCGCTGTATTTATCTGTCTCGTCTTTGTTGTTTGCGGGCTGTTTATTTACAATAAATGCACCCCACATGCTCAAGTTCACACGCTTTTTAAGCCTTAGAGTTATTCTAGTAAATGAAGTGTCCTATTGGCATATCATAGACGATCCGAAAGGTCACAAGGGTATACATGCAAAGATGGAGTTTTTTTTTATATATTATCTCGTTGTTTCCCACGTAAACACATCGCGAGTAGGCAAGCACGCTCCTTTGTGGAAGTAATGCTACTTGTCCGAATACCTCTCACTACGGCAAGCTCGGCGTCAGGGTGCACGATGCAGTGGGCCGCCGTCGGAGCGATCCCAACAGGCATGGACACCACCCTGCCAAGCAGCGTCGTCTGCGTGTTCCTCTGCGAGGATCCAGAGAGAACCTTTGGTAGGAAGTGCCACCTGCAAAATGCATCAGCAGAGTGAGCTATCGTAGGTGTCCTACACCGATCAATTTCCAGTCCTTTCGGTATAATTGCCCGTGATCCGCTATGAATTATTTATAGGCAGCATGTGCTCCGCTGCATGGTGCAGTGAGTGATGCCGTCCTGTATACGCTGGAGTTGTAATCTTGGATGGTGATGTGGCGTGCCGTTTCTGCGATTTCTTGTTGGGTTCGGTTCCTGGGTGTTCTCGTAAACCGGACAAGGTGGGCAGACGAATTCTCATCCTTTGCCGCCCTATAATGCTATTTTTTGCTATATTAAATTGGCGTTTCATCCTTGTTTAGTACCTTAGTCAATCCTCTGCTACATGAGAAATCGAACTCCTGGTGTTGTACCAGCAGCACGGGGTCATAACCATTGAACCATCGCAATGGGTGGGGGTAAGTCTAATTATATGGTGAAGTGCTCAATTATTCTCGCAACATCTTCCCATTCCCTTATATTTTAGCATTTTTTGCCACTGAGACATCACTGTGACTGCTTAGAGTGTAGTAGACACGACTTTATGACGCACCCGCTCCCTTCTGATATCATTCACAAACTATTCTCACGTGAATACGTTCTCATATTTCCTTACACAGACGTTTCAAAGAAGTATTCACCCGTGCAGCAGGCTACCGTCGCCTCTGAAATCGGTCAAGCTGGTACTCAGTGTGACCAGTTTTGGTGCCTGTGACCAACATACAAAAACAATGAAATAATATCTAGGGATGACACAAGCGCTCATGTCAAGCGTACGGTTTCATCCCCTGTTGAAATTCTGTGTTGTAAATAACGAACCATCCATGTGTTAAGATATCTGCTCGCCCCCTACCACATACATTATTTTTTTTATTTGTGCTAGGTTGGGGCGATACGAACGCGGCTATAGAGCAAAGGAAAACAAGTATCCGCGGAAGGAATCTAAACTGCTTGTACATATAAATGCTACTGAAATGGTTAAAAATAGACTAGTAATTATAGCTGTGTATTGCTTCTGGAGCCCGCGCTGCAAGTGCTTTTGGCAAGCTGTGACGGCGCTTTCCTGCGTGCTAACGAAGCCACAAATGAGGCAAAAAAAAAGTCATGAGTACCTCGCTGACGCCTGTCATACGTTCTTGTGAGGCCTGCGTTCTTAACTTCGTAGCTGGCGACGACTTCTAATGACTTAACCCTTTAGTTCGAATGGCTGAAACCTTTAAAGCAGTTCTCTCTGTCTGTGTAGACGTCGTGCGTGTTTGCTAGTAATATGAAAACATACTTTGATTCCAACCTAAAAGGATATGATATGTGGGATTTAACGTCCCAAAACCACTATATGATTATGAGAGACGCCATAGTGTAGGGCCCCGGAAATTTAGACCACCTGGGGTTCTTTAACGTGCACCCAAATCTGAGCACACGGGCCTACAACATTTCCGCCTCCATCGGAAATGCAGCCGCCGCAGCCGGGACTTGAACCCGCAACCTGCGGGTCAGCAGCCGAGTACCTTAGCCACTAGACCACCGCGCCGGGGCCAACCTAAAAGGAATCGCGGCCTGTGTTGTTGTTGGAGTTTATAGTGTAAGAACCTTCGAAACTTAGTACATCTTGTCGGACTCGAAGGGAGATTTTCAATATCTCATGTCACCCTTTTTTCATGAACCTAGTGAACAATTAGTAACTGAAATAAGGCATCTTCAACAAAGAGCAATCGAGAAACAACACAGCATAGCGTATCAGTGGATACCAAGTCATCGCAGTATGTATGGCAACGACTGCGCTGATGAGGCTGCTAGATCTGCTCACGACGGTACTCAATACACTGCCATCCCGTTCTCAAGAACCGACGCACTTGCAGACTTCGTTCGCTTGCACGTGATCTCAGACAAATACAACGGAACTCGACGATGCAGCGATGTTTTTTTAGTTCTTTATAAAAGAGAATGATAACCAACAATTTTTATCGACGCAGTTCTTTTTATCGATCGACAGAAAACTCACCCTTTGTAGTGTTTCTAGCTGCAGCAGTTCATCTAAAAAACGCCAAGTTATTTTATAAGCAGTATTTTTCTATCTGAAAGGCTCTAAACGTGGATGTACGTGCCTTTACTCCAGCAGCACTGAGAACTGATAAAAAATGCCACTAGCCCATCTTGCGATTAGCTGTCATCGTTGTGCTTTCGTGGGAGCTCTTGTAACCATGCTTAACCACCTCCATTTCGGGCCTTTCAATCATTTTTAGCATAACAAGCTGTTGCAATGAGATGACGTAACTTTATACACTTTCTCTGTATTTTTACTACGACCATCGCGATTTCGACCACGATGTGTGCGCCTTGCCCAAGGTTGTCTGCGCCTGTGTCATGGGTGGCTCGTGCAGGCGTCGTTACTCTCTGGATACACGAGCCAACATAGTTTATCGAAAACGCCCTTAGGAGCGTCATTTCTGAGACGAAGTGTAAGTATAGCAAAACTGTGTCCCTCCAAAATCTCATAATGACCTGTAAATTACATGCGCAGTTGCGTGAGCACGCTGAAGTTGCTCAAGATTCGCTGATAAACATGAGATCATTACGTCATGCGAAGGCAGCGCCACATTAATGCCTACTACTAACTACTGGCCTATGTGTACCTTTTCATGAAGTAATATCTTTTATAACATCTTTTTTGAAAAGAAATGAACAATATTTCAATATTAACAATGTCCACCACGTACAGCAATTAATTATCACGTGACCAGACCAATGAAATCGCTTATGTCTTTCCGACCAGAGGCGCCGAAGGTGATTTTTCGCGACATTCAATGAAGAAATATGAGTCCACGCCTTACGAAAAAAGCAGGGTTGGCCTGAGTCAACACGTACAAACATCTTTCTATCAGTGACGTCATCTCATTCTTGTTCTGGGTGGTTGTCAGTCCCCTTAAACAACTGTGACTGCCAAGAAATTTGATGCTGGTTCGATAACGCTCGTGTGCTAATTTACCGACGTCTTGTAGATCAGCATCCCGACTAGCGTGTCGCAAGCGCATTGTTTCTTTCTGGTAATCGTGGTCGTGGACCAGCCCTGATATACAAGCTAACAGCTAACAGTTGGTTCTGTGCCAGTGCACGAATGGTTATACCGTCAAGGACGTGCTGACAATCCGATATGTTCGTCATGTAACTTCTGTGAGACACTACAGTACGTCATTTTAGAGTGCCCTACATTCGTTGTGTAGCGATCACTACTCAAAAAGGACTATGGACTGATTGGACTTATGGGCGACTGCTTGACGACTGCTTGTTCTCAGGAAGATGTGCTTCGGGGCGTGACTAGGCTCATTGAGCCCTTTAAACTTCTTTTAAAAAACTAGGCATGGCGTAACGTTTATAGACATTTTTGATGTGACTATTTGAGTTTGCGTGTGTGTGATTTTTTTTCACTTTACTATTTTTTTCCTTTCTTTGTTGGTGCCGCCTGCCTTCATTTCCTCTATGCCCCCCCCCCCCATCCCGAAGGAGCAAGCAGGCTTTGTGCCCCTATAGGTCGCAGTTGTCAGCCTGTTCCCTCCCTATTTCCTCTTTGCATTCGTGTTTTCTATGTGCACAAACCATATGATCAAAACGTGTGTATAGGTAAGCCTATTTAGACCCAACTACCCCAAAATCAATGTGCACTGTTAAAGCTTAATTGAACAGGACTTTAATCACGGCCCCAATCAAGCCACCATGTCGGTTGTTCGCACTAAGTCCTGTCTGAAGCACTGTTCATTCACACCATCCTAACCTACCTACTCCAGCTCACATGTTCAAATACAATGCTCACAAAATAATAGGTAAACGAGAAAGAAAGATAAAGATAAAAGCAGATTCAACCGGCAGCGGCCGGGCACGCAACATCCAGCGACACTTCTCGTTCTCACCCACCTCTCGAAGGCTCTGCGATTTTCACGCACTGTCAGGCCCCGGCCATATCCCGTCTGTACGAAGGTCTGCACCACGGGCTTTAGATTGGCCATGGCCAGCTTTTCAATGTCGTCGATGTCCGCAGGTGGCGGAGCGGCATCATGCGGCATGGCACAGGAAGACATGCTTTCACTGTCGGCCATGCTTCCTTGTGATGCACTTCTGTGGGACAAGAAAATCGTTGCAACGGACAAACAGCTGTTTATCTTCCTGGTCTGATAGAGCCTCGGAGAAGCCCCGTGTAGATCATGCATGTGATAGCCCCATCTCTGCTCTGATTCACGCGAGCAACAAGAAGTGTTATCTATGCTAGAGTGCATCAACAACATGCAGCGATAAACTGTAAAGTGCTGCGAAGAACGAGGCTGCGGTTACTTCTGCCAATCTTGAGTGTTCTTCGGAAACATTTTGTCGGTGAGGTCTCCTTGAATAAGTGTGTACGTCAAGAACAACACGTAACGACGACCACTCTTCAATTCTGTCTATCTAGGTCCTTCTACATAGCTTTGAGTTTCATTCATTGCCGATTAGATAAAGGCGTACGTTGTTCATTTGCCTGCTGCAGGTGCCACTGCTGAAGCGGACCTTATGAACGGACCGGAGAAGGCGGTAGTTAATCCACACTATGTATGTATTAAGAATAAGGTACACAAAATGGATGTGTCACTCTTGGGATCAAATTTTAAAGTTTGTGCAAGGTTGATTACAGCATTATACTACATGTATGGAACATTATAGAGCCACTATTTCATGATGGTGAGGTATACTGCCCACATAGGAGAGGAACAAGGCCCTAATAATATAAATAAGTTGTAGTTGAAACAACCTTCGGAAAGGGGCCAGCTCACCAAAGTGCTGTATTTTCCCCCTAACTTATACTAAAGCGCATTTCGAAGCGCTTAATAAAGTTCATCTGTCCGTTCAATACGCTTCTGTAGGAGTGCTTCATAGAGTCACCGAATAGATGTTCGGCGACTCCATGAAAGGCTTCATTTCTTTATTAAAAAACACTTGCTCGTGGAGACTGAAAAAAAGGCGTCAGAAGTTTCAAAGTGACCTGGAAGTTTCAACATTATTCAATATAGTTCGGTGCTTTTTTTTTCGCGAAAGGCATATGTGCAACAATGTGCACAAAGGCGTCATGTACAAGGAAATCTTGGCCTTTCCTGGCTGCGGCAACTGCGTTTCCGATGGAGGCGGAAATGTTGTAGGCCCGTGTGCTCAGATTCGGGTGCACGTTAAAGAACCCCAGGTGGTCGAAATTTCCGGAGCCATCCACTACGGTGTCTCTCATAATGATATGGTGGTTTTGGGACGTTAAACCCCACATATCACTCAATCAAATCTTGGCCTTTGCGAATTCACTGCTTTTAGCCACCTATGCAGCCGGTTATTGTGTGATGCCAATCATGCTTGTGTCGGGAGAAGCGAACTTCATATTTTTAATTACATGTGTCGCTCGAAGAAACGTATGCATACATCTTTTGAGACCATGTCTATGAATTTATTTGAGCCAAGCTCAGATTTCAGGATTAACCATACGGGTCTTGGACGTTTCAGCAAACTTCAATGCGGTAAAAAATTGATATTTAGCTTTCAAACCTACAGATGCAACAACGCCACTGTTGCTTATGTGAGGTGTGTGGGGGTATTGTTTGGGAAGAGAAAAAAAAACGCCAGGCCTGTGCGGAAGGCGCAGCACAGTCACAGTGGAAGCTAGAAAAGCGGCTGTTCAGAGTTTTTTTTTTTTCAAAACACTCATTGGGTAACTATACTACAAGCACACTTTCTTGATAGCCACTAGGACATGAATAATAATTTTTGGGTAGTAGTCTGGCTTTCGCTATGGCATTTTTTGTCATTCTTCTGAAAAGCGTGGTATCCGCTTAACACTTGCAAGGAATTTCATGCCAATTGTTCATGCAGTGGCTGACGACGATGAGGAATTATGGCTGAAGTGGGTATGCACCATAGTTATTGGGGAAACAAGAACAAGCTTTTGTAAAGGGCTGGGGCATTGGATTGCCCACTCGTTACGCTATTCGCATTGTACCATGACTCTTTGTTCCTTCGCTCTTTTGAAACTGTTTTTAAATCATATTAACGCCATTGCTCTCTCTACATGAAGCCTGTCCAAAGAAAGTTTGCCAACAAGTCACAAGCACCGGCGTACCTCAGTGAGAATTACTTTTTGATTGTCTTCCGCAATACATCCCAAAAATACACTCCCTCCTAGCAATGCAATAAAAAACGTGGTCAGTAGTTTCTGGCTTCTTACGAATGAAACAGTCTGACCCCCACGGTAGAAAGACACCCCGCTCTTCTAGAAATACCTTGACAATCAAAGTGCCGGTGTGAAGCCTAGAAAAGAAGGACTTTGTGGCAGGAACCGCTTGCATTATTTTAACCCTTTTTAGCACATCCTTCCCTTCACCTCCACTGTATATGGCTCTGTACGTTGGAACGGGTAAAATTGTATCACAAACATCTCTGTGCAGCTTTTTCGTGACAATGAAAATAAGTACTCATTCTAAAACCTGACAGACAAAAAGTGGATACTTAATATCACCTCCTTGAGCTATCCGCGGACAGCGCCATTCGTGTGATCTGTGCCCCCTACATATCCAGGTAAAACTCTCGTGAGCCTCCGTTGGCACAGCGTACGCAGGAATGGATCATTCACGTTACGAAAAAATAAGAACACATTGAAGCGTTGCCTTATGAATAGGCGTAGTAGTCCCAAACCACCTTTCTTTGCACGCCTAAATAAATTAGTTCGACTGCATTGTTCCCAACTTGAGGCCCACATGAATATCGCGAATACGCGCTGGAATTTCTGCACATTGACCCGTGAACAATGCAATACTTGCACCACGTACCACAGTTTTCAGAGAAAGAACGAATTGCATACCGTAGCTCTCGATTCACCTGCGACCCGAGAGGTGACTCTTCTGCGACCTACTCACCTTCAACTGAACTTATCATGCCTGTTCTTGCCAATAGTCATCATTGTCTTTGTAGTGTTCTAGTGATAGCCCTAGGTATTTGACAGGTGACGTCCCCCACTTCATATTGGCGAAAAATTCCGTTGTGGATGATTACTCTCCGTACTGAAAACCCAAGCACTTTCTCCAGTTCACCCGGCTACCATTGGTATTGCTGAAACTCTTCCCTACGGTGATAACCTCTACCGGTGCAACAAACTGCGACATCATTCGCATATACCAGAATTTTACCTTCTTGTGCCTGCAACCTAAAACCGTGAATGCTGCTGTTTTCACTTATTGCTAAGCATAACGCTTCTATATAGATGCTGAGCAAGAGAGGACTAAGCGGGCATCCCTGACGGACAGAACGCCTAATGCTGATGGGGGCCCCTAATGTACTATTAACTACTAAACGTGTCAGGTGATTATGATATGCCAAAGCCACACCATTTCTGATTACCAACCAACATTTACATGGTCTAGTATGGCAACAAGCAGGACATGACAGACACAGTCAAATGCAGTTTGAGATCGAGCTGCAGAATCACTACACAACCTACCGTGGCATCGCAACACTCGAGAACGCATGGCGGGCCCGTATGGCAGGATTTCACTGTGATACAGATGCACGACCCGCAAGAATGTACTTTCGAGAGTGTATGGCGAAATTTGTGGAACTCACGAAAACACAGGAGTCTGTTCCTGTGTGGTTGTCGAGGGTGGAACCTCTGACAGCTCTTAAGGAATTTTAAAGCTAGTTTCCACTCAGTAGGACTGTCACCACTTGTTTTCGCGACCTTTACGGCATCGTTCATGTACATAGTGTCTGGAAACAGGCAATAAAGCAAAAAGCAAAAAAAACGGCGTAGCTAAGTGGTAGAATACTGGGCTGGCACCAGTGGACCCGGGTTCGAGCCCCACTGCGTCATTAATACTAAGTATTTTTTTTTCTAATTTCGCGAGATGTGATTACGGATCCTGGCGGAAGCGGCGGTGGCAGCGGACAACTGCGCGTGATCCGAGTTGTAATCTCATAGCAGCTTTTGCTGCAAAATGTGACGCTAACTTCCACAGTCCACACGGGGTTACGACGCGGTGTCGCTAGAACGATATTAGCGTGAAAAAAGGACAGAGGCCACCGCTCAGTTCTGGTTAGGTATTTACCAAGAATGTGACAACTACACCGAAGGCGAAAGTCCCAATGGCTAACCACAACTAAAACCAATTAGCTACAGGGCATATAGTCGAATGTAAACGTTAGACAGAAAGCTGTCTTCTCAAATGGGTAAAGGCGAGCTAAGAAAAACTATTTAAACTCCAACCAAAGTAAATACGTGAAAAAACGTAGGAAGCTGACGTTTCAGAAACGACTTTGTTCCTTCTTCAGTGGGAACTGTGATGAGGTTGGAGCGGTGTCTTGAAGGCACTCGCGCCTTGGCTGATGACCCTGCGTTTTCCCACGGAACGTAGTCCGTGTGCATACACTGAGAGATTTGTTCTGAGGGAAAGATTGACGTTTTGCGCCGTTCACTGTATATGCCACGATTCGAGTAGTAGCCTTCTCCTCCACTTAGTTTCCCTTTCCAGGATGGTCCTTCCGTTGAAATTTATCTGGTGGTCAAACGTCTCTCAATGTTCGACGGCAGCGCTGCACTCTTTGTTCAGCTTCCGAGCGTCGTTGACGCGTTGTTTGAACCTTTCTGGCAGGTTTTTGTCTCATCAATATACGAAGAAGTGTACTCGGCACACGATAATTTGTAAATGATGCCGGCAGTCTTGTCAATCGGCTGGTCTTTCGGATGGTGGAGGAGGCGGTCCAGCGTGCGTGAAGGCACGAGCGCAATGCGCACCCATTCTATTTTGTAGATTCGGGCCAACGCCTCACTGGTTCCTCGGACGTATGGGACTGGTATGCGTTTCGGAGGGTGGCCGAGTCATGCTGGCTGGGGTTTGTGTAGCCTTTTTTTGCTATGGATTGAATGAATTTTACGGGAATCCGCTTTTTTTAACGTCTGTCATTAAGCTAGCCCCATCTTTCCGACACTCCGTTCCACTGGACCTTATGGTCTTGGCTCTCCGGAGTAACGTGGGAACAACCGAAGCCTTGTCGCTGTCGGGATGACCTGAATCACATCGAAGGTAACGGCCGCCGTGTGTCGGTTTCTCGTGGATGGAGTCTAAACCATTGCCCCTTCTTGCCACCTGGACATCGAGAAAGGGCAGACTGTGGCCGCATTCACACGCGGCCGGGAATCATATGGCTGGGGGCACGAAATTTAAAGGGGCGCTAAAGAGAAACAATGAGTTCTTTTCAATTGATAAAGTGCACTCTGAGAACTCTAATGTCATAAGTGTCACTGTGATAAGTTCATTATCAGCGGAAAAAATCAAGGTTGAAGGTTCACTTTTAAATTTCGCTCCGACGCCTTTGCACGTGACGTAAGAAATTTGACGATGTATTTTTGTGTATTTTTGCTATATTGGCTCGATGAAATTTTCTGAAACTTCACATGCTAAGTCTTTGACACTTATACCAATGGCAATGTACTTCAATTTTATCGGTTAGAAGGTACGTAGGACTCAGTAGACGCCTTCAAAACGTATGACGTCACAGTGTCCAGTGCGGCAATATAAAGGTGGCGTCTCCGCCCTCAGTTCCTTTCGCGCGCTTTGTTGCTTACCAAGTGCTGGGTCACGGTAAGATTGATGTTTTCGGAATTGTGAAATTGTACTTTTACTGATAAGCGATAAGGTTTTTTGCTTTTTAGCGTCTCTTTATTCATTAGTGACGGACGTTAGTCATCGGGATGGAGATGTGTAACTGAGCAGCAACGTGAATGCAGTAAAGCAGTGCTATAGCTGCCAAACGCCAATACACATTGCGTAAGCTCTTTCATATCAATGTACAGTAATCATCACACTACTTCTGTAAGGGCATCAGTGGCACCTGTTCGACCTGCGAGGTTCTGACCGACACCTACCACGTCGTCACTGCGTGCCCCACCAACCCTCTTCCTTTTTCATCCCCTTTCACCACCCCTACTAGAGAGGCTGGGGAGGAGTACCTGCTCGCCTGCTCGACCTTGGATGCTAAAGGCACGGCACCGTGCTCCCGACCGGGCTGCAGAAATTAGGTGCCTTTCTCCTCTTCTAACCACTACCAGCTGTGGAAGTAAGCGCTCGTCTTCATTCATTGTTGATGAGTTCCCTGTGTTGCTTCGCGATACGCCAAATTAGCAAAACTGGAAAGCCAATTAGCCCAAAGTCTACTAAGCAGAAACAAGAATGGGCCATTCCCTTTTCATTTAGATAGAAACACGTGCTTCATGCTGTGTTAGGCGTGCGTTCTAGCAAGGATGCCAGGGATGGCTCCTTCACGCCAATTTGGCTACTTTTTAGGCTGATAATGGGTGTAACCAACCTTGGCTACTTGGCTCCCTCGATTTTACCTTAACTTCTCGTATCTGGACCTGGTGTTGTCACAGCCGCAGCCGTTAAAAGGTGCGTTACCGAAACGGGGCAGACAAGGTGTTTAACATAGCATTTCCGCTGTGCGGGTACTCGAGCAAAACTGTTGCTTGAAACATCAATTTTTAGACGATCGATATTGCTGAACGGGAATTTAGACTGTGATTGCATATGAATATCACAATCGAAAGTGCTCCATATATCTAGGGCGCAGTTGACCCATTTTCAACATAAATCGCATACGCAACAAACTTCCCGTGTCATTTCCAACAATTGGGTACTGATTACCACACAGGAATATGAACTATTCACAATTCGACGCCAAAACGTGTTTCTAAAATGACTATCATTTATGCTTCCAACCTCACTACTGCGATTTCAAGCACGTGTACTCATGCTTATGTAACGGCACTCAGATATAGAAATTCTTGTTTGCGCATGGAAATAGACAAATTATCATTAAATAAAGTCAAAGATTTCGTACATCAAAGCTTTCGCTAGGATAAACAGTGGTGCGTATCTCGGCAGTTAGAAATTACAATCACCAGATTACGCTGCAGTCAATCACCAGATTCACAATCACCAATCACCAGATTACGATTACGCTACCTCGATTATTACATACATAAAGCTGGACTCACAGCATCTCCGTTATGTCTTTTTTGCAAGGATATAGAAACAATAGATCATTTATTCTTATTCTGTCACCGATGTGCTTATCAAAGAAAAAGATACCTTGTCGACCCGATTGAGAAGCTAGGTTTAAAAATAAACGTGGCAGTAATTTTATCCTTTGGAGGGATATAACAGTATAAAAAACGTACATAACGGTATCAAAAAGATTATCTTGTTGGTCTAATGTTATTAACATTTTCGGCTCCAAGACTATCTGACCGCGCGCTCATGTAGCATTTTCATACGTTTTTACGTTTTTTTAACTGAATTTCTATTTAACGATTTTAAGTGCAAAACTAACTAAAATATCTTGCCGCCGGGTTCTTGGCTGATCCCCCTTTGTGGGCGAACGCCAGAAAGACAAGAGGTACATCATCATCATCATCATCATCATCATCATCATCATATCGTAGTCATGTGCTAAGTACTACCAGGTTTCAACCATTAGGACAATACCAAGAGAGAACACGACAAGCAATCGTTTAAGTATATCGAACTTATTTACTCTATAGTTCGTACTTTAAGAAACATCCACGACAATGAGCAAACACTTGCACTTTGTCAAGTACGTTTACTGTTGCATTTCCTGGCACCTTTAAAACTAGGTCTATCAAACAATGCCTTCGAATTTTCATCTTTATTTGAAACATACGGCGGATCAATTACATTCAGTTTTTTAAAAGACATGAGTGACCTTATCACCCCATTCCCTTTCAGCACAGAATCGACCCCAGAGTTTTCAACGCAAAGCGCCAAGAGGTGCCTAGAAGTCTTCAAAAATATATGTGACTGCTTTCAGCTTCAAAGTTTTGCACTACAGCCTCGTTCCCATCGAAGTCCAAGAATCGCGAAATAAAGAGAAGAGCTCGGCTGTCTGTTTTTTTGCCGCTACGGTGAACACACTATACCTAACGATTGTACACCGAGCATGTCTTAAATTATATATCTAACATCGGCCTCACGCACATTCACCACAGTTTCATTCCCTACATTTCGGAGGCCATAAGTAACAGCATTTTACGGTAGCCTCGATTTTCTATATCTCGCCTAGTTTGGCAGTCCTTGTTTCACCATGTTTACAGTCAGTGCTCACTTTCTGTTCACAGTATTCTATAGAATGGGAAGCATTGCTCGGAAAACTGCAGATAATTTCAGCATTTCTCTCTACGTATCTATATCTAGCCGCCTAAGTCTGGGTGCTCTCGTGATTACCTCATGAACTCGGGACAGACCAAAATTAGTACGGGAGGATAAGATGGTCTGAGCCCCGCCGCAGTGCATGATCTAGTGGCTAAGGTACTTGGCTGCTGACCCGCAGTTCGCCGGATCTAATCCCGCCTGAGGCGGCTGTGATTTGGATGGAGACAAAAATGCTGTAGGCACGTGCGCTCAGATTTGGGGGCACGGTAAAGAACCTCACGTGATTTAAATTCCCCGAGCCCTTCACTAAGGCATCTCTAATAACCACATCGTAGTTTTAGGACCTTAAACTTCACATATCAATCAATAAGACGGCCTGAGGAATATGTCTGGCTGGTCATGCCATGAATATTGTGAAAACTCCGTCGCGTATGCTGTGAAACCCTTTCCTCCAGACAAGTGTGTCTTTAACACATTCTATCTCCCCAGCAACAGTGAGAACACACATACGTAATTTAGATGCGAAAGCGTTAGGGAAAACCCTGCTGTTGGATTGAAAAACACAATGGAATGAGTGGGATGCCTGCCAGGATTACATAGCAGAAATAATTTTTCGAAAAGCTAAAGTAGGACCGGATGTACAGCGATCGCACTATTTGTCTTAGCTTTTCCCCTCAACTCGCTTCATTCTGCAACAGAGAGCAGCGCCAATCACGGCACCCTGCCCAACTGCATTAGGTAACCTGACTTCAATGTTGCGTGGTTTTTTTCCCGCGTTACATGGCCGGGATCATGGCTGCTGCTGGCAACTCCTAATTCCGGTCAGCTGCTTCTCTCTGCACTGTACGCACTGTAGCTGTGCAGTTTGGCATGTTGTATTTACTGGCGAGCTTTAGTTTACTGCGTACGTATACCCTCCGTAACAATATTGAGTATGCAAGAACGCTAGGCTACGCATAGTGCACTTGAGCAGAAACTCTACGCACGTGCTCTAAGCAGAACGCAATATCTTGACGTACGCAACACCGTTGCGGACGCTGCGGACACAGTACTCAAACTCGCTACTATCTCCACTCTTGTGAACTTGATGGCGTCTCGAGCACGCGGGTGAAGCCATCGCAAGCCGCCTTTTTTTCCCGAAAATGAGCGAGGGATCGCTCGCTTTGCTGTTGGCAAGCCAGAGTTTCTATTCTTTTATTGCGTTAGCAATTATATGAAGAGTCTCGGCTGGTTTTTACCGTTGCCAAAGCTGCCGTCATTCACCGTATATGGATACGTATCTTTACACAGGAACACTCAAGAAAGAGAGAAAAGCCGCCCGCGATCGGCACCCTGCTCGTCACGATGCTCCAACGCGCACTCATCTGCCACGGGTACTTTGTCCATCCTTTCGTGAGGAAAATCGTGTGACTTGGCCTTTCACCGGAATGATTGCATTAGTTACCCGGACCACAAAGGTCAACTTCGCTCGCTGGGCAAGCCCCGTTTGCGAAAAGAGCGCGCTTTTCAAACACGGCGAAGTAACAACTGGGACACTCGTTAGTTCGCAATCATACCTGTACCTGTGATTACGTTTCGTACGTCGTTCTTGTTTAAACAGCGCGTTAATCGTCGAGTTGCATATGTTAGTTAGCTCTTGTCATGTGTGTGTATTTTTCGTGCGTCATTTGTACGTGACAAGCATGCTGCACGTTTCGATCTGCTAGCCGTTATCACCGTTACATTTTAAGCTACTGCTATCGCATTGATTGTTTCGCTCTTGCGGCGAAACTTTGAGTTTTTGTTTAAAACAATGCCTGCCTGTGGCGCTGTAAACTGCTCAATCTCACTAGGAAGGTAGTTAATGAAGAGGTTTTATGAGAATGCATCCCGAAATTATTGCAAACTTCACTCGTTTTACTAAGAAATGAGCAATGAGCTGTAATTGGTAATCGACTACATTTTCATGAGGTTCCCTACAAAATAAACGCAACGGCCAGGCTAAGCGTAATCCTCTACTGTCACCATATGTCGGATATATAGCTGGCTACATTCCAGGCTTTCTGTGTCCGATTCTGTGGAGGGGGAGCCCCTGTGCTCTGTGCAGCGTAGCACAAACCGTATTAATGTCTCAAAAATCGGCGGATACGTTCCCTTCTCCTCACGGAAGAAGGTGCCACAATGCATGCTCTCATTGCGGGCTACTCTAATGTGAAACCCAGTGGCGCTGTCCCAGTGCCATTACACATTTATTTGACCAATGTGACGCGGGGTACTGAGAGGATGGCACACTTGCTGACGCACGCTCGGCGCTGGTACGTGGAACACCCATTTTGGGTGGAAATAGGGATATTAAATTGCTTAAAAATTGTGTTCATGTCCAGGTCGTATTTCTGACTACGCCACAAGCACTGTTACAAAAAAATGAAAAAAAAGTAATGAATTGAATACCGAGGTTCGAACTCACCCCGCCGGCGCACACCACAACGTGAAGCTTCCACACTATCACTACACTACACCTTGAGGATGGTGTGTGGTGTTTTTACTTTGTACCTGATCCCAGTGGCCTGTCTTTTCATAAGTCCAGATTTCTGTCTCCCAGTGCTCGCGGCAAGCTAAGAGATTATAGTTCATTCGTATGTTGCCCCGGATCAAAACGTCCATCCGGCACGTTTTATCAAAAAACATGTTAACGTAGCCGCAGATGTCAGCTGTATTCAACTTCAGAGCGAACTTCTATGTTCGCACGCTGGAACGTACGCGGATGCGATGATTTCAGCAGACGACAGTTGGCCTCTACCGGAAGTGAGTCACCTTTTTGAAAACTCGCAACGGAGCTTTTCTATATTTCAGTCTATTTATTTAACTAAAACAACTGTTATACACAGGGTAAACGGGAGCAAGCGCATCTGATCCAAACACCGCTTTTGATTTATGTCGGCTGCTAGTTAATGATCTTTTGGGACGTCGTATGACAAAAAAAAAACGTGACTTCCGATGAAAGACGCCCGGCCACCGACGAGGCTAAAAACTGGCCTCTGTTTGAAAAGAGGGCACGGTGGTACCGAAAACTTCATTCCTTTCTTCAACAGGCTAGAAATCCGTTCAGGTAGCTCCACGTTGTCTGCCAAATCAAATTCGGCTTGATCAGCAGATACCCTCCTGGGTTTCTTCGGCAAAAAGTTTAGTGTGCTACGCCACTAAAACTCCGTTGTCTGGGCGAGTACTCGGTGATAACTTTTAAATGCGAAGCATTTCTTAGCAAACTTCGGCGACTTTGAGCGTATCTATCTATCTATCTATCTATCTATCTATCTATCTATCTATCTATCTATCTATCTATCTATCTATCCGCTTACGTTTGGGTGCTCTCGTGGTCATCCCCTTAAAGGTAAACTCCGGCGATTTTTCGAGGTTCATCTATCTCAATGAAAATGATTGGGTACGTTGCTTTGTACATTTCCGTCATTCACGCCAAATTACAGGCTTGATAGATGCGCTGATTCTTTGCAAATGAATTACAAAATTGCCTCGAAAAGCTCATTTCGGTTGCCAGAATTATTGACGATACTGTGTGTGTGAAGTCATGTTTGGCATGTAAACGCAAGTGACGCAGCCGATAACATCGCTACTTTGGCCGCTACAGCATTTATTGTGCTAGCCCCAAGGTGACAATAGCGGTGTTTGGCACGGTTATAAAACGAGAAAGCTTTCTTCCTTCCTCTTTGGTGTTTGGCCAGTGCTTCTCTGGTCTGGCTTTTCCATTTTTCATGCTCTGCGCCGGCGGAACCAGTATACGGCCTCCGGTTCTTACCAAACAGTATACGTCATAGGCAGACAGTGCACCCGGTAGGGTGTCGGTTCCGGTACTGCACCTTCTTGGGATATATAAATTGTTTTAAAATTTCCTGACTATTTCAGCTATTGGGCTCGTGACAAAATTATCTGTGGAACATAGAAACACCATTATCTTGACATGGTCGAAAAATCGCTGAAGTTGGCCTTTAACTTGACGTGAACCAGAATTAGCATGGGAGGGTAGGGAGATTTGACGAATATGATGCACTGTTCAAGACATAAATAATGTCACAATCCCATCACGTACCTTGTCAAACACTTCTGCCAGACAGTGGCACATACCCACGGGCGGATATGCGCCGATAGTATGTGGGTATGTGCCGTTGGTATGCGGTGCCACAGGTGATAGACACTTAGTATCTGCCCAGGAACGACGAAAACGCACATGGGCAATTTTAACTCGTGAGCGTTAAGCAATACCCGACATCAGTATCGTCGTCCCAACGAAGACCTAGAATAAATGTCATTGTTAAGAAAAACCTGACATAGGCAGCGTTGACCCCCGACGAATTCAAATAATAAATTTTAGGGTGCCAGCCGGAATCAGACCCAAGCATGCCGCGTCGCAGTCAAGCATTCTACTACACAGAGCTCCGCCATGTCTCGGAACTACTTTTCAAATAGACGCTAATCTTTGTGAAACATCAATAGTGGTTGCAGTGATGCCTACCCAATTTTATCAACAATACATATGTTACATATATAATGCATATGATAATTTTTAATGAGTCTCTTGAGCAGCATAAATTACCACATGATTGGGTAATAGCGCGAGTCGTACCAGTACACAAAACAGGTGATAAACGTAGAGTACAAAATCACAGACCAATACCTATTACATGCGCATGCTGTAAAATATTCGAGCATATATTATCAAAAAGCTTCTATAGTTTTCTCGAAAGCTCAAACAGGTTAAATCATAACCAGCATGGATTTAGGAGACCCTTATCCACAATCACCCAACTTGCTGAAACAGTGCACGATTTCGCTGAAATTATTGATGAAACAGGTCAAATAGACGGAATTCGCTTAGGCTTATTGAAAGCCTTTGATCGCGTTTCGCACTCGCATTTAATTGGTAAATTATTTGATCTCGAAGTAAACTTAAATATAATTAAGTGGATTGAATCATATCTAGCTGATAGGGCACAATACGTGGAGGCGAAAGGAAAGAAATCGAGAATGTTAAATGTAGCGTCTGGTGTCTTCCATGGATCAGTATTAGGACCCGTTTTATTCCTCTGTTATATAAACGATATTACAAGTGACCTTAGTAGCGAAATTACTGTTCGTCTGTTTGCAGACGATTGCCTAATATATTCTAAAATATCATCTCATGAAGATCACCTAGAGTTAGCCTCAGCACTGCAATTCATTGTTGATTGGTGCACACGATGGAAAATGAAAATAAACCAAGAGAAAACGGTATAAGCACGCATAGCTAGGAAAACAAAAAAAAATGTCTCAGTTTTCAATACCATATTAGACAGAAAGCCATTGACGCAAGTTAGGCACTTTTAGTATTTAGGCATTACGATATCAGGTGACTTATCTTGGAAAAAGCGTATTACTAACTTATGTAATGCCGCTGAGGTTAAACTCTGGTCACTTAGACGTAAGTTGAAATTTGCTTCCCGAGATGTTAAACAAACAGGCATACCTGACTTTGATACGTCCCGCACTAAAATACGGAAGCATAATATGGGATCCACATACAAAAAAACCAAGTAAAGAAAATTGAAAAAATACAGAGACGTGCCGCAAGGTTTATAATGTCGAAATATAGGTACATAGACTCAGCGACCGAAATGCTGACTCAACTAAAATTGCCCGAGCTTTCATTGCGACGAAAAGTGGCTAGATTAAAATTCTTACACTTAATGAAACACAACTGCTTTAACTGCAACCCCTACAGATTCATAGAAAACAGTACATCACGTATTTCACGGGTTGTTAGATCTAGCAATGAGGACAGGTTTGTGCCTATGCCTACAAAGGTTGACCCCTTCAAATATTCTCTCTTTCCAAAAATATGGAAGAATGGAACGCTTTAGCCTATAGCATAACTCAAATTATATCTGAAGAGGAATTTGAAAAGATGTTAATTCAATATCACTCCTCTAGGTAACACTATCTAAGCGTTGTTACCTCATCTCTTCTACCCGGAGATGTTCCCTTTTTTGTATATTTTTCTATAACTGTACGTGACGCTGGCAGGAAAAGTTCATGCGACGCTGAAGCTTGTGATGTATATGATATAGCCTTCGTCAAGTGTATTGTATGAAGTTATGCTGTCATGCCAATCGTTGGTCGCTACTGTGTAAACCTTAATTAACTTACTTGTTGGATAGGTCCTCTGTTCAAACTGCCCGTTGTGTTGTCTTTCTTGATTTCATTTTGTATTGCTTGTGTCAACAAGTGAAGTGTATTTTTTACCCCACCCTGTAACGGCCTTTGGCTAACAGTGTAAATAAATAAATAAATAAATAAATAAATACTCCTTTGATACAGCCGTCACGTCGGGTAGTCGTTAATTGTGGTTCGGCGCCATGCGCTGAAGTTGATTTTGAATGCGAAGCATTTATCAGAGAACTTCAGCGACTTTGAGCGTACCTATCTATCTATCTATCTATCTATCTATCTATCTATCTATCTATCTATCTATCTATCTAACAATCTAGCCACTTACGTTTGGGTTCTTTCATGGTCACGCCTCAACTTGGCATGAATCAACATTAGCATGGGAGAGTAAGATGGTTTGACGAATATGACGTGCTGGGCAATACATAATTGATGGCACGATCCCGTCGCGTATACGTCGTCAAAAATTTTCCACCAGACAGTGGCACATACCCACGGGCGGGCATGTGCCGCTGGTATGCGGGTGTGTGCCACAAGTGATTGACATTTAGTATTTACCCAAGAACGACGAGAACAAACATAAGCAACTTAAACGCGCGAGCTTTATGAAATATCCGATATGGCTAGCATCGACCCCACGAATGCAAAGAATAAATGTCAGGGTCCCAACTAGAATCGAACCCAGGCTTTCTGCGTGGCAATGGAGCATTTTACCACATAGCTACGCCACGTCTCGGAACTACAGCCGTCACGTCGAGTTAACGTCAATTATGGTTAGTTGCCATGCGCTGAAGTTACATTATATAGCAGTGTCCATGGTCAGTATCCTCGGGAGCATCAGCGCTTCAAGTCAAATATCAGCTTTTGGTGTTGCTATTACGCATGTTTTAGTTGGCACCGTAGCGCAAGTGCAAACAACTGGTTATATAAACATCTGCAGATCTTCAACATGTGTTTGTGCGTGCAATATTTGTACGCACAATATTCATGACATGTCGCTCAATAAAAATATTGCAACATGGCCACCTTCCCTCCACATGCTTCGCATAACGACGATTCCCAGAAGCGTGGGACCTGCCGAAAATTATTTAACTTGTGATGAGCGTACCCCCCCGTGTCCATCTCGAAGCACTTTGCTCGTAGACAGTCTTGCAGAAACCTCATTTGCCTCCAAATTTCAGATTCACAGATCCGGCATACCCTCTTTGAATGGCCCATTGAAGGCTTGACTGGTCCAAACAAGGCCTGCCCTTCAAGCGGCACCATTTCATTTTTGATGTAGAAAGCCAAATATTTTGCGGGACACGTAGAGGAGGCGATATGTGCGACTAGTAGTAGCGGCTCCATGCTGGAAAGATGAGAACACAACTGAATTTGAAGTTCTGGGTGGTCTGTAGGGCCGCTTTAACAAACAACCATTTCTTGTGGCGTATCCGGTTCGCCGCTTCAGTCCTCTGGCTCGTAATCGCGAGATGTCAAGACAGCTTTCAATCAGAGCGCGAGAGGCAGCGTACCAACCGAATACATAAGCGATCACGGAGCAGTTCGCCAGTAGTGCCACCGTGAAGCCAGCGCGGGAGGCTGCCGGGCAAACAATCATGCGCCGCATCGACAAATGGGGCCGCTCAGTTCTGTGAACATCTCCAACATGTCTGGACGCAGCAACAGGCTTCTTAACTCCGCACATAAATCTGGCGATTGTCATTGTCTAAGCCGTTACCTTCAAGTGAAATCAAGTGGCTATCTACGAGCTGGTATCTTCAAGGCAAATCATGAGGCTGTCTGCGAGCTGCTGTAACAACGGCATTGACATTTCCTCCGTCTCCGGCTCTTTACTGATATGATGCATTTATGACTTCGTAGATGGGTACTCGCCACACGCACGCTCAAAAACGCCACCGCACATGCACGAAGTATTACGCATCCGGCGATGACCCCTTCCGAATTGTGCACTCGCACTGTTGGCACTGTTCTGGTGGTTCAAACACCAGCCGGGTGATTTGATGGCGTGTGTCATCAGATCGCGTCACGCTCTCGCTTCCAAATCATAGTGGTCTGGATCTATCTGACTCGGAGGCTGACGCTACGAAAGCACCAACCGAAGGTAGTCCGAACGCTCGAATTCTACCAACCAATGCCCAGCCACTTTTTAAAACACTCCGGAGCACTCGTAAACGCCCAACCAAATACGATATTATGAACCTGTATTACAAAGAAGTGATTACTCGTGACGCCTGTGACAGTGCCACGAAGTCCACTGACGTGAGCTTCCGGTCACTGGGTTCTTTTATAAATTTCCTCTGATGCCGCTACCATCGTTGGTCCACCGAATCGCTTATGCGCTTAGCTGTCGTTGTCTTGCTTGACACTTCGCCTTCGTCTGCGTTGATTTCCGTGGTCGAAGTATGTCTCAACCCGGGGACGTCTTGCCTGTTGACCCGAGGTATAGGCAGCGCCACCAAGTGGTGTTGCTAATTAGGTTGATTAGTGGGCGACAGCACAGAGCCATCGGCTATTCCACCCAGTCCCAGGAAAATTGGAGGCCTCCTGTCCTGCTGGGAATACTATTACTGGAGGCTGGCACATTTGAGCGAAGTCTTGTTGTTAAATTGGTTAAGCTGCTGCTGAAGAATGCACTTGACTGCACCTCGAAGCACTGCGAGTTCTGCTGCTGTCTACATCGTGGTGTGAGAGAACTCATGCTGTGCCTCATGATGTTGAGCGTAGCATTTACAACTGTGTATTCTTGTCTCCTTGGAATGGCGAGCAGTTTGGCATGCAACATTTGTGTCTGCGAGGAGACGCTTGAGCACATTCTATGCTACTGCTCAGCGTACCAGTCTGAACGACGTGTTATGGAAGCCAAGCTCCGTCAGCTGGATTCACGATCACTTGCAGGAAAGAATATCTTGTGACCTTGGCCGACAGTTTCGCCTACGCGCAAAGGCACGTAATCTCGTGTTTTTTTGAAGGACCACTGGACTTTACGAGCGCTTGTGAAAGAACAACATGAGACCGTGCTGTGTAGTCTCGAGCTATGTATTCATCTTTCTTACTCTTCTTTTCTCTCTGTCTCTTTTCTTTCTGTTATTCCCTCTTTCCTCTACCCCTAGAGTAGTCAACCGGACCAAGCTTGGCTAACCCCACTGCCCTTTTTCTCGCTCTCTCTTGTTAAATTAGTATTTCAGGTAAATTCGTTGTTTGGTCTAGAAGTTTAATGACACAAAATGCGGCTATGGCTGCTCTAGCTCCCACTTGATCGCGCTGCCACCAGGCGCCAGAGCACGCAGGCCACGCGTTCCCATGTTCCCTTTAAAAAAAATCGGCACTGTACATAGGCAAATGTGTAATAAAAGCCGCATTTGAAGAATATTACAAAAGCTTCAGGGGAATTTCGAAGACGTTGCAGCCACTTTATAGCCTGTGTGCCCCACTTACAAGAAGATGACCGATTTACTTTTGACGGGCAATAACCAAGGAAGAAATTAGGTTTGCAAGAACTGCGTTGCAGAAAAACGAAACTACTAGCCTAGATGGCCTTAGTTGAGGATCTTACATAGCATGTCAGGAACTTCTGATTCTTTTCCTCGAGCAGCTTGGGGAATGAACGTGGGAAATTTTTCTCTTTCTTTCTATCATTGTCATGCAAAATTAATCCCGATAAGCTATGACCCCGAACCATTGAGGAGAGTAAAACCTTATATGCCCATAGTGTTATGTAACGTTGACAACAAAATATTTGCGAAATTGCTGACAAATCACCTACAGATGGTAATCACTAAAGTGTAGGTAACCAGCAAATGTTTAATTCGAGGTCGCTCTATACAAACAAATATCTATATAGCCCGGTCCGTCCTTAAGTCTATTGATGGTATTATGAACCAAGTGACAAGATAGATTTCTTACCAAGATTGACTTCGCTAAAGAATTCGGTAAGGTAAAACATGCTTTACTTTTCAGGCTCAAGACGCCTGCAGTCTGGTGATGTGCCATACAATGGTATTTCACTCTGTTCTAAAAAGTGCACAACAAGGCTCAGCCCCACCGCGGTGGTCTAGTGGCTAAGGTACTCAGCTGCTAATCCACAGGTTACCGGATCGAATCCTGACTGCAGCGACTGTATTTTCGATGGAGGTGAAAATGCTGCAGGCCTGTGTGCTCAGAGTTGGATGCACGTTAAAGAACCCCAGATGATCAAAATTTCCGCAGCCCTCCACAACGGCATCTCTCATAATCATACAGTGGTTTTATAACGTTAACCCTAAAATATCAATCAAATCAACAACAAGGCTCATTGTACATCGCGCACTTTCCAATATAAAAGAGCTGAATTCATCTGTAGGTGTGGGATGTCTGCTCTCGCCTTTGCTCTCTGCAATATATTTGGAACCATCATGTTTAACTGTTGTTATAAATTTTAACATAAAAGGATACCGATGGGATGTTAAGGAAGTTAAAGTTGTAGCTTATGCGACTGGCAATGCCTTCTTTTGTCGCTGGTGCTGTCGCATACATTTAATAAAAGCAGATCATTCTGGCTAAGCGTGTGGGGCTAAACTCTCTCGGTCTTCTCAAGCATCTATTTGAATGATATTTCTATCCGTAATCTTGGTGTGCCTCTCTATAACTATCGTAACAGCGGTCTATACATGTACCTCTGCGATAACTACGATCCGCCAAGAGGTGGCAACATGGCACGGACGAGACCTTTCCATTTTTGTGAGAGCGAAAGCAATGTAACGAACGGCCATAGCTGGCTACCGTTGGCTGGTATGTAGTAAAAGGGCAGCTATTGTAATCTTTATTAATGTCTTCAACCCGTTGTCAGATTAAATGACTTACGCAACTGCCACTGCCCATCGGGAAGGAGCTTCGTACCAGTGCTGGCTGTCTTGCATGCGTAATCATTGATTGATTGATATGTGGGGTTTAACGACCCAAAACCACCATATGAATATAAGAGACGCCCTAGTGGAGGGCTCCAGAAATTTCGACCACCTGGGGTTCTTTAACGTGCACCCAAATCTGAGCACACGGGCCTACAACATTTCCGCCTGCATCGAAAATCTAGCCGCTGAAGCCGGGATTCAATCCCGCGACCTGCGGGTCAGGAGCCGAGTACCTTAGCCACTAGACCACCGCGGCGGGGCGTGCGTAATCATGAAAAGCACAACTAAAATTTGTCGCGAGATATATCTCTTAGCACAGACATGCTAGAAGAATTCTTCCAAGTGAAACTGTGTAGAAACGCAACTGCCTGCAACTTTTCAGTACAAATGTGCCCGCTTGCTGCAGTCACTGAAAAGGTAACCATTGAATCTTAGTTGACTGGGTTACTGACAGCCAGAGTTATAGCCTCGCTTTCTGTCTCTCTAGAATATAAATTACATTGCTAGCTTTTTGATTTACACTTGTTCAATGAGCATAGTTACCATAAGAATATTTGTCTTACTATTTGATTGAAGTGCTACGCTACGTTACCTCCGGCACCTAATACAATTGCACACTACGGTAAACAAACAGGGAAATTTAAAATATTTATCCTAAAGCATTGGCGCCCACCAGCACCAGTTCTCCAAACGTGCGACAATACCTAGAAGCACGTTCGAGCTGAACGTGTTGCCTGGACTTATCGTTGTGTGCGAGAGTGCGTTCCAAAAGTCATCAAAGTCTAGGAATTCAAGCTGACGCTTTGTGGTGATGCGAACACGACATTGCTTTTGTACGAACTTTTTTTTTGCCTTTCGCAGCTTTCTAGAACTAGAAATATTTCGCTCATTATCTTTCCTGCTTTGTTTTACGTTATTAGGCTAACCGTTAATTTATTTACTAATACGTAAAGCTGACTCCCATCTGAGGGCCACAGTCTTCTCCTATGTCTATTTAGCAAAGCGTTTTTTTTTTTGTATTTCGCGTTTAATTTTCATGCACTTCAACCGCCCGCGACGTATACACTCAGCGTAAGAATTACATGGAAGTACACGATTAGTCGGAAAACAGGTGCACGCAACTTTTCAGCTTAGTAGCAACGTCACAGTAGGAGTTCTACCACTCGAAATCATCAAAGCTCCGACATTGCGGACACTTTGAAACCTACAATGTCAATATCGAGCGTAACAGGAAGAAGTTAGGAGAGATCAAAGCGTGAGGAGTGTCCTTAAGGCACTGATCCGGCATAAGCTCGCAAGGTCAGAAGTTCGAAAACACACAGGGTGATTTTTTGTTCAATAGGAAAAGTAGATTTTTAGAAAAAAAATGAGAAAAAAAAGGTGGGGCGAGCTACGGGCCAGGTAAAGTTGGGAGCTGATAGGCGGATAGGTGGTTTTCTACATTTCTAATAAATTGCAACAGACGAGATAGCGCAGCTGCCAAGCAGGCCATGACAAAATTCGGTTCAAATAGAGATGTAGAACCATTCCCAAGTGTATATCTACTTAAAATGCGTGAGGAAAGAATCATTAAAAAAGAAGAAAAAAAAGAGGTCTGAGGTGCGGCCTCAGTGGCGACCATCTTCCGGTAATGCACTCCCTCATTAGAGCAGCATTGGCCACCCTGGTGCAGTACCTGGCCATAACCTTCCATGAACACAGCAATTAACCCTTGGCCCTTAGTCCTCAGCAGCTGCGAAGCACCTGTCCAAGGCGGCGGTCAGACCTGTGACGCACCGGAGGGTGCTAAGAATTCCTCGGTACGGACAGGCCGCCATTGGAATCTGAACATGGCTACCTTCAACACTAGAACACTATCTAGTGAGGCTAGCCTAGCTGTGCTATTCGAGGAATTAGAGGGTGTTAAATGGGATTCAATAGGGCTCAGGGAAGTTAGGAGGACACGTGAGGCTTATACAGTGCTGAAGAATGGACACATTTTATGGTACAGTGAATTAGTTGAAAGGAAAGAACTCCGAGTGGGGTTTCTCATACACATTAATATCGCTAGCAACATAGAAGAATATTATAGCATCAGTGAGAGGGTTGCAAGTATCATAACTATGTTTAACAAAAGGTACAAGATGAAGGTGGTACAGGCCTACACACCTACATTAAACCATAATAATAATTTGGTTAAAATTTTTATCAAGACGTAGAGTCAGCCATGAATAAAGTAAAGGCACAGTATATTCTTCTTAGGGGCTTCTTTAATGTCAAAGTAGGCAGGAAAGAAGCCGGAGACCATGCAGTGGGGGAATATGGCATCGGCTTTAGAAATTCCAGAGCGAAGTTATTAGTAGAGTTCACAGAACGTAATAATTTACGGATTATGAATACCTTCTTCAGAAAACAGGCTAACCGTAAATGGACGTGGCGAAGTTCTAATGGCGAAACTAAAAATGAAATTAACTTCATCCTGTGTGCACACTCAGACATTGTACAGGATGTAGAAGTAGTTCGCAAGATTAGATTCAGTGACTATAGAATGATACGAACGAAGACAAAAGCTGAATACGCAAGAAGCCGCAAGACAAAAAGCGAAGACAAAAGCTGAATACGCAAGAAGCCAATAAATGAACTGATGGTGAAAGGAAAAATACAGGAATTCAGAGTTTTGCTTCAGAATCGATTCGAGGCACTAAATGGGATAACCGACGTTAGCGTTGACACAATGAACAATTATCTTACTAGTATCATCAAAGAGTGCGCAGTTGAAGTTGGAGGTTCAGTCACTAGACGGGAAAAGGGCAAACTATATCAAGAGACGAAAAATCTTATTAAGAGATGACAAACAACGAAATCCTCAAATGCAACTGCCAAAATAGAGGTAGTGGAGCTTTCGAAGTTAATCAATAGGCGTAAGGTAGCCTACGTCAAGAGGTATAACAAGGAAAGAATTGAGCAGGCTGTAAAAAGCGGGAGAAGCCTAAAAGCTGCGAAGGCAGGTTTGCGCATAGGCAAAAATTGGATGTATGCCTTGAGAAACAAAGAAGGCAATGTCATAACCAATATAGATAGGATAGTCACGATGGCGGAGGAGTTCTACAGAGAGCTGTACAGAAGTCAAAAGTACCAGGATGGTATTGTGAGAAACTATAATAGTCCAAGAGAATTCTAAATACTACCAGTAACGACAGGGGAAGCAAGGAAAATTTTAGAAGGAATGAAAAGAGGCAAAGCCGCTGGTGAGAATAAAGTAACAACAGACCTCCTCAAAGATGGCGGAGAAATTGGGCTTTAAAAATTAGCCATCTTATATACAAAGTGTCCCTTGACGGTAAGGATACCAGAATCTTGTAAGAATGCCAATATCATCTTAATTTATAAGAAAGGAGACGTCAAGGACTTGGAAAATTACATGCCGATCTAGCCTATTCTCCGTTCTTTACAAACTATTTGCAAAAGTAATAGCTAATAGAATAAATAAGGTATTGGAGTTCCATCCGCCAAAGAACCAAACAGGATTTCCCTCCGGCTACTCTGCAATAGACCATATTCATACTATCAATCAGATAATAGAGAAATGCACTGAACACAACCAACACCTATACATATATGTATAGGTGTTGGTTGTGTGCAGCACATTTCTCTTAATCTATGAAAGCTATAGCTTTCATAGATTACGAGAAGGCGTTTAGCTCAGTCGAGACATCAGCAGTAATGCACGCACTACGGAATCAGGACATCGAAGAATCCTACATACTGGAAGAAATCTACGGAGGATCCACAGCCACCATAGTTCTCCATGAAGAAAGCGAAATAATTCTAATAAAGAAGGGTGTAAGGAAGCTAGGGAGACACAATCGCTTCAATGCTATTCACCGCATATTTTCAAGAGGTATTCAGGATCGTAGACTGGGAAGAGTTAGGGATAAGAGTTAATGGAGAGTACCTTAGTAACCTGTGATTCGCTGATAACATTGCATTGATGAGTAACTCAGGGGGCGAATGGCAGTTCATGATTATTGAACTGGACATGGAAAGCAGAAAAGAAAGTCTGAAAATTATTATGCACAAAACTAAAGTAATGTGCAACGATCCCGGCAGAAAACAGCACTCTGTGATACGTGGAGAGACGCTGGAAGTTGCGAAGGAATATGTCTACTTAGGACAGGTAATGACCGCGAAGCCGAACCATGAGATTGAAGTAACGAGAAGAATGAGAAAGGGGTGGGGGCCACTTGGCAAGCACTCTCAAATCATGATTGGTAGATTGCCACTATCCCTCAAGAGGAAGCTATACAGGGTGTCGAACATGTTTTGAGCCAAGAATTTAAAGACAAAAGACACTTCAGCGGTGAATTGAACCAACGCTTACTACTCGCTTGTAGGTACTCAGGCTATTTTTTTGTTTCATTCATATTAGTTTTTATCTACTTTTTTTTTCAAGTATGGGCTGGAAACCCAAAATATGAACACTGAGATGTAGTGCACTTTCAGAAACCACCGACAAAATTGTTTCCTGTACAATACGTCTTGCGCTGTTATTTTTTCGGCGTTGTAAAAAAAAAAAAGCCTGTAGCAGCACTATAGCAGTGCGATCGCGGTCCGTAACACGGCTTCTTTTCACGTTTTGTGGGATTCCTTTACAACGTGGAAAAAATAACAGCACGAGACGTATCGTACGGGAAACAATTTTGTCAGTGGTTTCTGAAAGTGCTCTACATCTCAGTGTTCATATTTTGGGTTTCCGGCCCATAATTAAAAAAAGGTAATTAAGAATTATTAAATAATTAGAATGGGGAGAAAAGGAAAAATAGCCTGAGTACCTACAGGCTAGTGCGAGTAGTATGCGTTTGGTTCCATTTGCCTCCTAAAGGCCTTTCACATTCAAATTCTTGGCTCAGTTATGCGGGACACCCTGTATAACAGCTGCATCTTGCCAGTATACTTACCTTCGGAGCAGAAAACTGGAGGCTTACAAAGAGGGTTCATCATGAATTGAGGATGACTCCGCGAGTGATGGAAAGGAAAATGATAGGTGTAAACATAAGAGACAAGAAAAGAGCAGAGTGGGTCAAGGTAAAGGTCAGGGATATCATATTTGAAATCAAGAAAAATTGGCAGATCCCACGTACGGTAGGAATCGATGGTATGCGAAGCACGAATGAGAAATGTTGATATGTCACTTTAAAATTAGCACAACGTTACGAGGTGGAGGTAGGTAAAGTCATATATGACTTCCGTGTCATGATTATCATGTTTGGATATACTCTTTACCTTCGTCATCTATTCACGTCCCGTGATAGCAAATTTGGTATATGTGGAGCTAGCGAAATGGCCGCGAGTACGCTATGAGCGTGATATGTTGTCATGTTCTTACATGACACGCGCGTCAGGATTATCATGTTTGCACGAGTCATATCTTTCGTCATCCATTGACGTCACGTAACACCAAATTTGGTATATGTGGAGCTAGCAAAACAGCCACGAGCACATCATGAGAGGCCGAATATACTTCAATGTAGCGTTTACGCGCGTGCACGCTAGGCACAGCGACGCTACGTTAGTAAAACGCGAGAGATAGATAGATAGATAGATAGATAGATAGATAGATAGATAGATAGATAGATAGATAGATAGATAGATAGATAGATAGATAGATAGATAGATAGATAGATAGATAGATAGATAGATAGATAGATAGATAGATAGATAGATAGATAGATAGATAGATAGATAGATAGATAGATAGATAGATAGATAGATAGATAGATAGATAGATAGATAGATAGATAGATAGATAGATAGATAGATAGATAGATAGATAGATAGATAGATAGATAGATAGATAGATAGATAGATAGATATCGAGGGAAGCTTTGTAGGTGTCCCACCATCGCTTAGTCAACAGCTGCGACTGACTCGTAATACACACTTTGTTTTCACACTTGTCTAGGCTCACGTGTCATGTTTTTTGACGCTGTGATTGTATTCTCAACCGCTGTAGTCGCGCTCTTTAAAAGACAGAGTGAACAATTGTGGTTTTCTAAAGGAGCCCCAACGCCGGCATTTATAGAAGCAACGCAAAAAACAATTGAATACGCAGCTGCAGATGGAGAGCGCCTTGCTACGTGTTTCGAAAGAATAAAAAAGCCATACTTCCCGACCTTCTCCCTCACAGACGTCACCGTAGCGCCGTTCGCAGCGCCATCCGGCACGAAGCCAGCTGCATAGCGCTGAGGGCAGAGGCCTGATAGCGGATAGAGGCATTACGTAAATGGCGTGACATTTCGTGGCGACAAAGCAGAGAACACTCACTTTTCGTGGCGTCTTTGGTGGGTCACCTGCTTGCAATCACAGGGTTCCGCCCTTCTGCAATATAGCCGACGGAAGAAGCAACAGGCTCACGCGGCTACCTGGCGCAAAATACTTGTGCGCAACGCAATACTGAGAGGAAGGCGATGCCCTGGTGTTTCCGGCTCGGCAGCGTCGCTGCATCGGCGCCGCGGTCGCCCCCGGCGAAGGAAAGTGATACGCTAGCGCTGCCAGCGTGCGGTCGATTTGACGAACGCGTGAGCCACGCGCAGAAAGTAAAGGGACGAGGCGTACGTGTCCTAGCAGGACGCCTCATTTGATGTCTGTTATAAATGAAATGGCGTATCTAATTCTATCCTGTGCTCTCTGTCCTCTGCACCGAAACTACATTATGCGTGCAGTAGTGATATTAAAAAATGGCAGCATATCTACGGAGTGATTGATGGAGAGTGGGGCGAAGCATCTGTCCGTCCATTCGTTCTTGCTTATGCGTCCGTCTGGGTGATCGTCCGTGCGTGAGTCTGTTCGTGCGTCCGCACGTTCATCCGTGCGTCCATCCCTGCGTTCATCCATGCATCCGCCCCTGCGTCCGTCCATGCATCCATCCGTCCATGCAGCCATCCGTGCATCCGTCCATGAATCTATTTCTGTGCCCCTTCGTCCATCTAGTCAACACTTCAAGTACCACCATCTCGCATCTTTTCATCATATATTCCCGATATAGAAGCACCGCCATCCAGCAGACATTCCAAGGACTAAACGAGAGGTGGCACACGCACACTTTCTTGCGGCTTGCGCTTATGCGTCTCTCATAATCATATGGTGGTTTTGGGACGTTAAACCCCACATATCAATCAGCTTGCGCTTCGGGTCTACTTCCCACCTTTAACCACCTCGACTTCATGGTATATACTAGTTCACTGTATTCATGGCACTGCGGCTCAACGCTCGCTAAACCTTGCTAAAAGCAAGGATGTTACGCCCAGCGAGTATAACGTAGCAACCCTTTCTTGTCAGATAGTGCTCAATGTACATGCCAATGACTGCTAATGGGGAATGAGAGACAGGAGAATCCGGCTTTTAGTTAACGCGCACCCCTGCGAATTTTTTATTATTCAACAACGCACAGGAGGAATCTCCCACCGGCACCACCTTGCAGGTCAAAACGTAAGACTGGTTACACACTACGACTAAGACTACGAGGGACGAACGGGTGCCGCTATAAGGCGCTTCGCCCCTAAAAGGATGGATTCATCGGTCAATCATGACAGTGAGAGTAGGAGCACAAAGTTGTCAAAGCATGCAAATCCATTTTCCTCGAGAGATAGACAAATTGACTACTCCCGACTGCGTAAAAGAAAAATGCGTAGCGTAAGACCATGGCTTGAAACACATCATTCAAAAAGAACTGAAATTGAATGAAGTGTTAAATTTTATTCCGCAACAAGAGCGCGTTACGACGAGGGCACGTTAAAGAAGTAAGAACAGATCAAACGCGTTGCTGGGCGAGTTGGTGAAATGTCTAAAATTATAAGTAGAGCGCCCTTCCCGTCTCCAGTGTCCCGTCTTTTCACGCTCTGCTTTTAATTTCAGACTGTAAGAACAGCTTGATGAGCCCCGACTCCCACAACATAGCACAGAAGCGTATGAATTAGTACAGCGTAATAAGAGAAAATATGTACGTTTTCATGATGTGGTCGAAAAGAAATGGAAAGGGGGAGAGATTACAGTGCACGCATACAAATAAACGCCAGTCTCGCGCGGAAAGCGCAGCACAGTCACAGTGAAAGATGGAAGAGCACCATTTGCAGAACCCGTTGCCAACTCTCTTGGGGCTACTAATAGCTTTGTTACATGGGCATGCTAACCTCAGTTCTACGAACATCAGTTATCGTTCATATTGTTACGTACACAAGAAAGGTTTAAAAGGGAAGTTTATTGAGAGTGTAGGCACGAAATGCCGGAAAGTTACACCATGGAATGTCACAGCACTTTTCCGACAAATCATCTTCCTTGGCCCAAGACCATTTTTAAAATTTAGACTCGTCACACGAATAGTCGAACCTGTATCTACAAGTGCCATGGTAAGTACGCCATCAACAAGCACTGAACTTTGTTTTTTAACATACACGGAGGCATGTCTGCTGAAGAGTGCCCGGGATCCTGCGGCCTCACCCCCATTGGCCACACAGAATAGTTTTCCGGTGGTGGGGACTGCGTGCGACGCCACGGCGATGGGGAGCACGTCGAAGTGGTGGCGGAGTCGAGCTTCGATCGGAGGCCGGCGAGGAGTAGCGTAAACCGGCAGGTTTGCGTGATGCGAGCGAAACGCTCGGTAGCCACTGGCAACAGTTCTCGCTTGCATGTAGAACGATACACTCTTAAAAAAGGTAGTAGTAACATTGATGTAATAATAGTTTGTCACATATGTTACAACCCTGGAAGTAGGTAGGGGCATGCAGTGAGTAACGGCGAGGGTGATAAAAGTTACTATCTTTGCTGTTAGTATACCCAAGCCATTACCTACCCTGGGAAGTAACTTTTAAAGTTTTCAAGAAAAAAGTAGTAAACGATACTACCCTGTTTATTTTGCCATATTATTTCTCCATTGCTAATGTTGGTCAATTAATCTATCATTACTACACAACAGCAGGTTGTATTGCGTGGCGTGTCTTGAACGCGAAGTATCAATAGACCTAACAAGGTTAACTACGCTACAAAGTAAGCGTGGAGTATAATATATATAGCCCCTACTTTGAAGATGCATGTCAGGCACAAAGGAGCACTTGTGTTTCAGGGTAAACTATAACAAATGTGAGCCTAGATAACTGTATCATACTAGCTGGTTACGAATGTTTGGGGACGTAGCACAAGATTTTTATTCAGGCTTAATTACGAAAAAACTATATGTCACATTTATTTGTTATATAAGGGCCACAAAAAGACATTATGTACAGTGGCGAAAACAAGGTACCGAATTCATTAACATAGTCTCAGTTTATTTCAATGTTTCCCACTGCTAATGTGTCTACGGGTAAAAGCCAATATCGTTTTTGAGGTTTTATGCGCTGAAACAACGTTGTTATTTAGAGACGTGCCGTAGCTGAGGAGTGTGGCGGTTTGAGTTAGTTGGTGTGACATGACGGCAGATATAGCGCGAGAACAGAACGACGACAAAGGGAAATTCCGCTCGTCTCCTTCTTGTCCTTTTGTCGTCGTTATGTTCTCGCGCAATATCTACCATCATGTTGTGAGGAACTGCGCATTAATTGTGACTATCAGGTTAATTTTGATCCGCCCATCTTGGTTAAATTGGCCAAATCTCCAAGCGATACCATACTTCTGTATAAATCGTTGATTCATCCTATTTTATAACACGCATCTGTAGTTTGGTACACTCACAAACAATATGACCTAAAAATGCTTGACAGCGTCCAACGTAAATCCATCCGTTTGACATGCCGTAATTAGAGCCCCAACTTCTCCCCATCACAGGCGCTGCAATCACTAAACGTTGTATCAATGCATTCTCGGTACCGTATTAAATTGGTAAAACTATTATATACAGTTATCAACTTCTCCACTGACATTCTTGGTTGTAGCGACATGGCTTTTATGGAAGAAACTTTCGCCCGCAGCTCCTACAAGTGAACATAAAGCCTTTATTTGCTCATACAAACACCTTCAAATTCAGTTTTTTTTACGTAATATAGAACTCGGGAATTTCCTACCAGGTAGGATTTGCTCACTACCATTAGAAGATTTCATTGATGCCACTAATTATCGCTATGAACATATACGTAAGTTCCTGTTTGTTATATGCGAAGTGTTCTTTCCTTTTGCATCGCTCTAATGTATTTCAGTTCTACATTGTTTTTTGCTCTGTTGCTTTTGTTCTGTATTACTCATCCACTCCTGCTATAGCTCTGTACTTGCGCTGCTCTGTATACACATAAATAAATAAACAAATAGATAAATAAATAAATACATAAATAATAATTATGAACAAATATGTGGGGTTTAACGTCCCAAAACCACCATATATGTAGTGGAGGGCTCGACCACCTGGGGTTCTTTTTAACGTGCACCCAAATCTGAGCACACGGGCCTACAACATTTCCGCCTCCATCGGAAATGCAGCCGCCGCAGCCGGGATTTGATCCCGCGACGTGCGGGTCAGCAGCCGAGTATACCTAAGCCACTAGACCACCGTGGCGGGGTGAGTTTTGAACTTTGATAACTCATAACTTCATTTTTCGTGCACCTGTTTACATTCTTATTGCACTTTTCTCCGCAATCATTACTACGCGCGTTCCGGTGGTAAATATAACTATACATAAAAATCGAGCACAAAAAAACGACGAGGCACAGGAAACAAGTTGACAAAATTTTTATCTCCACAAATCACTTTAGTCATGTCATCATTTTCTTTGTATTTGGCCGCGTCTACGTATGTTGTTTCCGGTAAATCTTTTACGTTGTTATGTATATTTTTCGCTCTTTCAGCTCTCCTTGCTTTGTGATGTTCGGGGTATGTTTTTTGGAATAGGTAAGATTACTAAACATTTCATGATTTCATACGGAATATCCTTTTTGGCGCCAAATTGATTTGCGTAGTTTATACCCAGTTCCTATAGTATGGCTCTGTCTGTTTTACTCTGCGTTAGTCTTTCATATTGTGCGATTCTTTGAGCTTCTATAAGCTCTTCTGATGTGTTGTGAAGCCCTACTTGAAGTAATTTATCATTAGAGGTAGTTATTGGAAGTCCGATCGCCTGTTTGAAAACTCGTCTAATGATTCTGTCAATCTTTTCTCTCTCGACCACTTGCAGTCTGAGGTACGAAATCACATATACAATACGATTGATGACAAAAGCCTGTACCAGTCTGATATTATTTTCCTTCGTACCATAGTGCCGGTTTGCAATTCGTTTAAGTAGACGCATAATTTGCTGCGCACTGGTTTCAAGTAATCTAATCGCCTCTCCGTTATGCCCGTTCGAGCTGATTCGGAGTCCCAGAAATCTTATGCTTTCGACAATAGGTATTTGCGTTTTTCCAACAAAGACTTTAATGTTAGGTTTTTCCTGGATACTTTTCCGACCCCTACATGTCGGGTTATAGAAAAGAAGTTCCGGTTTTTCCGGTGAGCACTGTAATCCTATATGGGTGACATATTCTTCTACAATATTCACTGCAGTTTGTGAAGTTTCCTCTATGTATCCGTCACTACCCTCTGCTACCCATTAGGTAATGTCATCTGCATAGAGGCTATGATGGAGTCCTGGAATTTCCTTCAGTCTGGTAGGGAGACCTATCATAGCCACGTTAAAAAGAAAAGGAGATAGGACTGAGCCTTCCGGCGTACCTCTGCTCCCCAGACTAAACTCTTGGGATTCTGCATCGCCTAGTATTATTCTTGCTGTCCGGTCAGTTAAAAAGTCTTTTATATATTCGTATACTCTTTTTCCTACCCCTAACGCTTGAAGATTGGCAAGTTTAGCTTTATGTGATGTATTATCAAATGCATTTTCAAGATCTAAGCCAACTATGACCTTTGTTTAATCTTAGGCATATTGTCCAGTGAGGACAGTTTTGCCCTGAAGCCTACCATCGTATAAGGAAATAGCTCATTGTCTTCCATATAATTTGACAGGTGAGTTAGGATGACATGCTCTAATAACTTTCTTATGCAGGACGTCAGGGAAAGAGGCCTAAGATTATCAAGATCTAGTTTCTTGCCTGGCTTGGGAATCATTATGATTGATGCCGTTTTCCATTGCTTGGGTATCTTACCCTTTTCCCAACACTTGTTCATATATTCAGTGAGGGTTGTGATAGATTTGTCGCCTAAATTTCTGAGCGTTTTATTCGTGATCCCATCGGGGCCCGGGGCCGATGTTGTGCTCAGTTTCATTAGTTCAGATCGTACCTCAGCCTCTAATATGGGTCGGTCGAGGGAATAATTTTATTTGCCTCTGTACGAGCTTAATTGCTCGTTGGTTGTATCCTCAATGTATCTCTGTCTGATTTCTTCAATCAGTTCTTCCTCCGTACCTTTGTATTTACGTACAAGTCTAATAAAGCTTTGTTGTTGTGCTGTCTTGCTCTCTACCGAGTCTATCAGACATCTTAACAGGTTCCATGTTTTGGAGAAACTTATTTGTTTTTCCATCACATCACATTTTTCCTGTCATTGTTGTCTGCATAGTTGATCCACGTACTTCTCAACATTTTGTTTTCCGCACACTGTTCATACAACGCATTTCCGAGTAGTGACTCACTATCAGTTTACAACAATGCAATCTTTATAATTGGTGACGATGCTGTGCTCAGTTTCATTAGTTCCGATCGTTCCTCAGCCTCTAATATTGGTCGGTCGAGGGAATCATTTTCTTTACCTCTGTACAAGCTTAATTACTCTTTGTATCCCCAATGTATCTCTGTCTGATTTCTTCAATCAGTTCTTCCTCCATGCCTTTGTATTTACGGACAAGTCTAATAAAGTTTTGTTGTTGTGCTGTCTTGCTCGCTTCCGAGTCTATCAAACAACTTAACAGGTTCCATGTTTTAGAGAGACTTATTTGTTTTTCCATCGCATCACATATTTCCTCCCATTGTTTTCTGCATAGTTGCTCCACGTACTTCTCAACATTTTGTTTTCCGCATGCACACTGGTCATACAACGCATTTCCGAGTAGTGACTCACTATCAGTTTACAACAATGCATTCTTTATAATTGGTCACGCGTCTTTTTATACCCACAAGAAAAAAAAAGTCTTATACTTCACAAGCGCACCACAAGACATTGTTTTCCTTTGCTAGGTGACGCGCCTGAGCTTCAGGTACTTCCTCTTTCCACTGAATGATGCTCGTTCTTTGCAGAGTGCATATTGTGCAAAAACACAAATGGGTGAGCAGAAAAAACTTGTTCACTTGATTGTTGAGGCTCAGGCCATGTTGTGCGCAGCGCAGTCAGTGTAACATTTTTTTTTGTTTGTTTATTTGTTTTGCAAGCAGGAAACGATTCTCTTCCAAGGTGTCACTGTGAAGCTAGCCATTTGCTAAACAGCTTTGAAAAAGTAGTTTCAAGGGCGTCTACAAATGCGAAGCATTTCTTAGCGAACTTCAGCGACTTTGAGCGTATCTATCTATCTATCTATCTATCTATCTATCTATCTATCTATCTATCTATCTATCTATATATCCACCTATATATATATATATATATATATATATATATATATATATATATATATATATATATATATATATATTATATATATATATATTATATATATATATATATATATATATATATATATATATCTATATATATATATATATATATATATATATATATATATATATATATATATACCATTCATGTATACCATTTACTCCGACGAAGGCAGGCCACCTGCCGAAACGTTAGTAAAACTAGTGTTTTTTCGCACGTTTGTCGACTTTATATATATATATATATATATATATATATATATATATATATATATAATATATATATATATATATATATATATATATATATATATATAAACAAATTCTGCGTAACCCTTGTTCATTGCTCTGTGAGCGGTGGGCTTGCTCTCTAATCGCTCCTTATAGACCTGTCTTCGAGCCTATATTTTTCTCCCTTTTCAAGGAGGTGATGATCCGAAAGAGCACGGATTGCGTGGGTCACTGTCTTTGAAATTACTGGGGCAGTATTCTGCAGGAAGGCCCTTAACCACCCTGGCGTTGTATTCATCTCGCTTCTCACACTTCCAATAGCGCCTAGAACTTACTGTCTTGTCAAACACATAAACATAACCATCTCTGTAGATAAGGTCAGCTTTTCTCTTCTGAGAGCACACCGCAGTGCTTCTTCGTCAGCTTCCCTCCGAATAGATGAAATTTCACGTGGTTTTGGACATGGTTAAGGTGACTTTCGGCGTTTGGTCTATTCGGCATTTTGTTTTGTTTTTGTTTTTTTGCATTTCAAGTTTTCGGCATTCTGACGTTTGGCCTTTGCATTATTCGGCCTCTTAATTTTCGGCGTTCTGATAGAGACCTGTGTCCGTCACCTTCTTTCTATAATGCGTAAATTTTTCATCAACGACGCCCACCATATATTGCCTCGTCTGCATTCTCCGGAAAGTGATACAACGATACGTTGCAATTTTTCCCCACGATGGCACTCATTGCGGCATCTTGGGACATCAATATATCTTCTTTTTCGGGCTCGCGCGTGTGACATGGTGAAAATAAAATAACTATGCGGCCGCTTCTCAACGCGCGCAACGTGGTATAACATATATCGTTTGAAGGATGAGCCTGCAGGTTAGCACAATTTCCAGGCGTGGCCGCTAGGGAACGAGCGCGCATTAGGAACCACGAGTTGAGAATGCCTCGAGTACGTAAAACTAGGGTGGCTACAACAGCCACCCTAGTACAGCAAGATAATACCCGGCAACGGGTATTCTGTGAAAATAAGACTCCGAAGTGATCGAAGGTCTAAGCAGTGGTGTAACTATAAGGGAGGGGCAAGGGGGTACAACGAGGGGGCGCCGAGCCGAGTCCGCTCAACATGCGCTCAGTGACTTCCTGAGAACGCGAACGTTGAGTTAGCTCCCGCGCCTAGTGCGAAGGTCGCCCCTGAAGGTTCAAAACCAGTGACGGCATGCCGCTGCGCTATATCAACACTGATTGATGATGATTCATATGTGAAGTTCAACTTCCCAAAACCACAATATGATTATGAGAGATGCCATGGGGCTACGGAAATTTTTACCAACTGGGGTTCCTTAACGTGCACCCAAATCTGCAGCAAATGGGCCTACAGCCTTTTCGCCTCCATATAAAGTGCAGCCGCCGCAGCTGGGATTCGATCCCGCGACATGCCAGTCAGCAGGCGAGTACCTCAGACACTAGACCACCGCCGCGGGTGTTCGACCACTCAATCCCTTCCTCGTCATCTTCTGGTACCTCCCGTGTGACTCTTTTGACTAGTTAAATGGCTTTCCTTTCCTTCAAGAAACAAAACCCAATCTTCTGCGAGACTGTGGCGTATCGTAACCTGTGGCTCATATGAGCAAGGCACTTCTGTCTCCTTCTCATGGACAAGCACACAAAAAGCAATAAGATAATAGGTTGGTGTAAGCCTGCTTCCACATGAGCATGATTTTATTATGAAAGTACATATCCTGGGTAGTAGACACAAACTTTTCTCTGGAGTAATTACTTCTCTATATTGGTGATCTGGCATAAGTTTGTATGCGTGCACATGTATATACATATACAAATGTAATAATATCTGCGCGGTTGGAGTGGTGGAATCTCCCTAACCTCCTAGCTTCGCCACTGAACTGTTCCGTTGAAACGTTCGTTTTCTTCTGGTTTGGCCCAAACATCCTTGGTTCTTCCACACGTACCTAACCCTGAATATGGAAAGTGCTGCCCATGGTCTTGTTGTTGAAGAGTTGCAATCGCAAAGCTATTTACCTACTCATCAAACATGTCAGCCTCCAGTCTTATACGGCGCGTTTTTATGGACAGATGTCGGGTGAAATGACGAAAGGATAAAACTATGGGCGGGCTTCCTTGAAAGGTCTCATTCTTATCCTTTTCAAGTCACAAACTCGTTCACATACTGATTTCTTCCGTCTAATTGCGTCGCCCCTCCTCGTTTTTCTCTTTGTATCGGTACAGAGCTGCGTGAGGAGTCGTCGACCACGTAGCTACTGGACGGCGCGACAATGAGGTTGTCGACAACAAAGCTCCCCCAACGACGTTTAATGAATTTACTAAGAACTTTTATATGAGGAGACGAAATTATCCGCCATAGCACAGTATAACTGTACAGGCCTCAAGCATTGATGCTCAGATTTCCGCTGGTCGGGAAATATCCATGTCTCGCACTCTTGCACAAAATTTATTCAGAAACAGCGACGTCGAACACATGCACGCTTTGCTCAGACTTAGCCAGCTTAGATCATATGGTCGCGGGGTCATGACGAGGACAAAGGGAGCAGACTGTAGGTCAAATATTAAACTGTATATTGAAGCTGAACTTGTGGCCACGCAAAAAAAAAAAAGTCAGATTGCAGCAAGACACTGGCACTGATAGCTGCGAGCAGAGCGTCGGCCGTCGATCAACTGACAAGCGGCGAAGCGTGTCGGCATTTATGCACTTGGCATGAAATATTCTAGCGTGGGAGATGATTTCGACTCCAACCAATAATTTTGAAGAAACCCGACGTTTCGAAACCGACTTAGTTCCTTCCTCAGGGGTGAATGCAGGACTACGTAGCAGCGGCGTCTTTCGCACTCGCTTGCTGCATTTCGTGCCGACCGGTGGTACCCTCGCGATCTCCGACGACAGCGCACCTCTGGCCGACTGGACTCGCCCTACGCCATCTCGTGACGCCGACAAGAGCTCTCGCCGAGTGGTGCCCCGTCCTCATATTCCTGCGACCATGTCCATCTTTCCAATCTTCTCTGTACTTGCGTCGCTCGCGGTCCCTGTGCCTTGCTGTCTCCTTCCTCTCTCTATATATATATACCTCTTAATCCCTGTTCACCCACCTCCTTGTGAGCTACTCTGTTACGGGGCTCACTTTTCTCTTCTTTTCCCTTTAAGAACCACAATCGTGTGTGTGTGTGTGTGTGTGTGCGTGCGTGCGTGCGTGTGTGTGTGTGTGTGTGTGTGTGTGTGTGCGTGCGTGTGTGTGTGTGTGTGTGTGTGTGTGTGTGTGTGTGTGTGTGTGTGTGTCTTAATTTGCTCAATTCGACTCGCGATACCATTCGCTGTAATTTCAATAGGCAGCATGTACAATGGCAGCAGTCGTATTCAGTGACATTTAATAAGTCGGAATGATCTTCCCGGCTGAATACAGATGAAAAATTTATTAAAAATGGCAGAATATTCGTAATATGAAAGTGGAAGGTTGTGTTCATCAAGTAATGACAACTGGTTAGAGCCGGGCTCAGGGGATATGAGGCACCAGAATTTCATCGGGTATTTTTGCAAAAAAGAGGGTAAGTCGATTTTGGAATATTTGCCCTTTGCACTGTATATTGCTCTAGAGTATTCGCTCAAACACTGCCTGGCGGAAGTCGTAACAGCGCGTTTGGCAGTACAGTACAGGCGTTGTTTTTTTTTTGTTTCTTTGCTTACTGAGAAAATTGGTGAACCAGAGATTACATTTGTCGTTTTAAATTTTGATAATGCGATATATCGGCTGATCAGCAAGGGCATTTTGTCTCTGACAAGCACCCACTTTTTATTTACAGATGGATTGTGGAATGACGAAAACAACACCTGCTTTAATTATTCTTCTAGGTTTGTGTTTATTTCGCGAAAGTTGGCTTTGCTGAAGTCATAAGTTGTTTTTTAGTTAATCCTGTTAATGGCAATGGTAAGTTCAACGTCACTTCACTTAAGCTTTGATCATTAAACCTTCGCGCTAAGCCTGAATCGTTTGCCAGCAACAGATCTAACGTAATTAAACCATGGACGGCTTCATCAATGACTTGTAAGAAATTAAAGTCCAATGCTAAATTAACAAATTATGTTATAAGGTAACATGAGGATGATAAATTTGTTTAATGAATTAGTGAAAGTTAAAATCACCCAAGAGATAAATAACATTGGTAGGGCAAAAATTCTTAGCAGTCTCGATATTGTCACGAAATACATGTACAAACGTATGTCTAGAATCGGGTGGACGGTAGCAATTTCAAATTTGTATTTCAGCATGTTTCGTCACGCATACTATGCAAATAGTTTCAATGCTGGAGTCAAAATTGAGCGCGTAAGAAGTGAGCGTTTATTAGGGGCGAAGCTCTTTAAAGCGGCACCCATTCGTCCCTCGTAGTATTGCTTAACATGTCTTACGCTTTGACCTGCAAGGTGGTGCCGGTGGGAGATTTCTTCTGTGCGCTGTGGAACAATAAAACATTCGCAGCGTGCGCGTAATTAAAAAACTAATTCTCTTGTCTCTCATTCCCCATTAGAAGCCATTGGCATGTACATTGAGCACTATCTGACAAGAAAGGGTTGCTACGTTATACTCGCTGGGCGTAACCTCCTTGGTTTTAGAAAGGTTTAGCGAGCGTTGGGCCGCAGTGCCATGAATACAGTGAACTAGTATATACCATGAGCTTGAGGTGGCTAAAGGAGGGAAGTAGACACGAAGCGCAAGCCGTAAGAAAGTGTGCGTGTGCCACCTCTCGTTTAGTCCTTGGAATGTCCGCTGGGTGGCGGTGCTTTAATATTGGGAATATATGATAAAAGATGCGAGATGGTGGTGCTTGGAGTGTTGAATAGATGGACGAACGGACACAGACAGATGCATAGATGGACGCACGGACGGATGGACGCATGGACGGACGCATGAACGGACGCATGGACGAACGCAAGGACGGACGTGCAGACGCCCGAAGAGAGGCACGCACGGACGAGCGGGTGGACGCACGGACGGTCACACAGACGGACGCATGGACGGATAAAAGCAAGAACGAATGCACGGACGGATGCTTCGCCCCACTCTCCATCATTCACCCCTTGGATATGCTGCCATTTTTTTTTTTCAGACTAATAAGTACACCACCGTGTCTCCTGTCGATACGATCTTTGTGGTAAGTGTTGAAGTGTTCACTACCAGTAAAAAGAGAGGTGTGTGTGTGTGTGTGTGTGTGTGTGTGTGTGTGTGTGTGTCCGTTCCAACAGGCTTCGTGCCTGTTCAATTCGCAAAGTGGTGGCACTTCGAAAATCTTTCCATAAACATTCGGCAGATCCCTAGTGCCTTGGGAATCTGCGTTATGCGAAGCATGCGGAGGGAAGGGGACCACGTTGTAATTTGTTAATTGAGCGATAAATTATCAAATGACGCTAATTGTATGTGCAAATATTGCACGCACCGACATATGTTGAATAGTTTCGGATGGTCATATAACCAGTTGTTTGCACTTGCGCAACGATGTCAACGCGAGCATGATTATTCGCTACAGCTGAAGCGATAAGCTGATATAAAGCGCTGGGGTTGGCGAGTATAGTAGCCCTGGACACTAGTACATAAAAGAAGTTCAGCTCATGGCACAAAACTGCAATTGACGATAACTCGACCTGGCTGCTGTATCATAGGAGTGCGTATATGGTGTTTATAAAATTTGATAGCTGCAATCACAGTTAGCGTTTAACGAACATTAGGGTCTATTTGAAAAGAAGTTATGAAACGAGGTGTGGCTCTGCAGAATGCTTGATTGCCACGCAGAATGTTGGGGTTCGATTCCTGTTGGCACAGTGGTATACAATGTAACATCTTTGCACAGAAATTAACATCGGTAGTGATGAGTATTGCATTCGGAGTTCCCACAGCTGCGAGAATTGACGGGGGGACCTCCTAATACTGGAACATATGTACTCGATAAATGTCATGGGCAACATGAGGAGAAACGATACAAGTATTAAATTAACAAGAAAGCTAAAGGAGCTACATACAAAAATGAAAGGAAGAAATGAATGCCAGCTCCGTACACTTTCCCAAGATGTGCAGCAGGCCACAAGGGATGCCTACCCCGCCAGTGACAAATGTTCTTCGCCACGTGACTCCCTGCTTCCGGTCGATCAGCTGGGCTCGTAGGCGATCGTCCAGCTCTCACCTTGATGAGAGACTGGAGCGGCTTGGGACATCGCGCTCACTCGGCTTCCGAATCGGCCAGGATCGTGTGCCGTCATCCCACCGGCGACTGGATTCGAACTCAGGTGAGAGTCTGGTGGATGCGCTCGGTACGTACCTACCAGATACTGACGCTCCCATCAGTGTTCGAACCCACCGCCGACCAGGGTATGAGATTGAACGCTTCGAGGCACACGGCCACCACCCTGGTTATTACGATATGGTTAAGGCTAATATATATCTTTGCTGGTACTTGATAAAGCTGAAATAAGTTGGGACTTGTGGGTAGTTGTGGGCGACCATGCATCCACAGATGCTGCATATACGTTCACTGTTGATAGCGGACATCAGGGGTAGCAATGCAGCAGTATGAGCCGTGGTCACATCGCGAACAATGTAGCAGATGACGAAAATTGTGGTTTTTACAATTGGAATACGTATTTATCAATAAAGTACACGCACCTTATAAACCCTTGTTTTCTTGATAATTTTGATGATTCGGTTAATTCAGTCAGCTTTTACGGTCGTGTTAAATCCTAATCAACAAGCTATTTGTCCTTTTAATGTTTTAAAGTTATTACTTGTCGATAAACGAGCCCTTAAGGAATTTATGTGCTTGTTGGCAAAAAAGAAAAAAAATTATATGTCTCCATGTAGTCAAGAGATAACACACAATGGATGAATGGTAAAACTTTAGTTCGCCAGAGAGCAACTGCGGGCGATTCTATGTTAGATGGCCATCAACCCATAGTTGACGGCAACCTGTGTGGTCCACTCCACGACCCTTGTCTGGACGACTGGGTCTGAGCTGGTCAACACGGCCTCCCAGTGTGCTGCTCAAGAGAGGGATCCCGCATAATATCCGTCCGCGGTGGCACCATGCTATATTCCCAAAGTATGTCATCACATGTCCGGCACTGCGCCGTGTCGCCCAAGAGGCAGACAAAAATTAGGTGTCTTCTTCCTTCCTTTTCAAGAATTATTTAATAATATGTTGCCACTGCCTGGCACCATTTTCATTGCGGCTTTATCTCCTCTAGGTATATTTTGTTCAACACGTAAGGGTTGGGGAAAGATCGCATCTGTTATTTTCTGCAGACGCATTCCTGCGCCTTAGTCGACCGCCTGTGCGGGGGAGGATAAAGCCTCCACTCTAGTTTAGAATGATTCGTGATGTCGTGAAAGAACACCAACCGACCTCTCACGGACCAAGTCTTCGTAGACATAAAAAGACCAGTTTGTGTGTGTTAATAATAATAATAATAATAATAATAATAATAATAATAATAATAATAATAATAATAATAATAATAATAATAATAATAATAATATTATTATTATTATTATTATTATTATTATTATTATTATTATTATTATTATTATTATTATTATTATTTGGACGTAACGTGCGGATTGCGAATGCGAGATAGATGAGGACTATTGTTTTGGAACAAAAAGACATCCTTTCACTTGTTTTTTTTTTTGTTCGAGTGAACGACTGAGAATCGCCAGCAATTTTTTTTCTAGCCTCAGCTTCGGCTTGAATCTATTAATTTTGGCCCTACGTTGGCGACATCTCGTGCCGATATCAGACACAAAGCGGCGCTGGCGCCACTTGAGCGATAGTGGCGACCAGCGGCGGTGTACAAGTGCGAAGACGCAGTAGAAATCGTGTCGGCGCCGGTTGCGTTGTCTTCTAATCCAGAGCTCAGCTCAAAGCTGCTAAAAAATGTCGGGTCGCGGACAGTTGTTCATCGGTCGCTTGCCGTTGGACACCAGGGAGAGAGATGTGGAACAAGTATTCGAACGCTACGGCCGTCTCCTACGGTGCGACGTCAAGTACGGTAAGCTGGCGTGTTCGTTTTCTCTAGGCCTTGCGCGTGAGTTCCATGGCCCGGTCTTTGAGGCTATATCGCGAGCGTGCGTTTAGTGTGCTTGAAATAAATTTATTGTGGTGGTGACCTCGCATAACAAGAATGTTCTCCCGTCCTCTAGGGATGGAAACATAGAAATATACTAGCGCGCGCCTGTCTGTGGATACCGGCGCCGGAACAAAGCTTCGGTGTTGGGCAAGATGGCTGCCCACGCATCTGTACTGCATCACGTGGTCGTGTTTCGTTTAACCGAAGATTTGTTATTGATTTTTTTTTGTTTCCACGGTTGCACAACGAGCGGGTCGGCATTGAGACCTTGCGGCGCGCTTGATAAGGATTTTGTTGCGTCGCCGATAAATCGGTCTCGTTTTCCGGTGTTGCGCGAGACCCGAGAGGAAACGCATCGCGTACATGATCGTAGCCGGTGCCCACGATCTCTACGAATTTGCTGATGTGTCACCTGCGTTTGTTTCGGCGCTGCTCGCATTTTCACCCGATTTACCCCGAGTTCAGGATTTTAAAGGCATTTTGGAGGTCGCTTGCTTGCAGTTTGCTGTGGTTTTACACGCCCACGCTTTTGTAACGTTTCGAGTGAAGTGCCAGTATGTTGGCCGGGATTCCGCGCGGCTTCACTCGAAGGAGCGAGTGGTGGTGGTAGTAGTGGTTAGAAGGCGCCTAATTTATGCAGTTTGGTAGGAAGTAGGAAGTACGGTGCAGCGCCTGGGGTGCGATTCCCGACCATGGTGGTCATGTTTGATTGAGGCTGAGGTGCTAAATACACGATGGCGAGGACGTATAAACGCGACACAAGAGAGGACGGCAGAAACGAGGTGTCTTTCTTCCTCGAACCAACAACAACAACAGACGCCTACTAACAACTGCTAAGGTGCACGATGGCGGAATAGTAAAATACGAAAACGTACCTGCGCATGCTCATCCGATTGGGCAACCTATCAACCGGGTGCGCTTTGGAGGGCGCGAAATCGCGTATTTGTCGCATTTTGGCGTGCAGTTACTCTGGACGCGAGAATTCGATGAATGCGCAATTTTGTACCGCCACAAGAATCATTGAACGCGTTTTGTGGTTGAGACATCGGTTATCGATAATAGATATGGTGACGCATGCCTGAGCCAACCATCAAGTAGCCTGCACAAAAAAAATCAGATGCGTTATCTGTCACGTAGACCCCACGCGCGCCGTATTGATAGGTTTGCCTATTATTGCATGGGCATGCGTAGATAAGTTTTCGTCTCTCTCCCTCCTTTATTTTTCTACTTTGTGCGACTTTTAATCTGCCTTTGTGGTTTATTCTATCTGGTGTTCGTTTCACATGCCTTGTCTATTTACGATGAATACCGGCCATCTAGGCTGTCTCATTCTGTGCAAAACAAACGTGTGTGTACCATATGTAGTCAATTGTAACGGGAGGGGGACTTGTTTTTCTGTCTGGAAAGAAAAAAAAGTTAGTATTCGATTGCAATGTTAGGTGGACTTCAGGTAGCAAAATGTGGAAAAGTTTCCTTGCATTCGATTAAATTCTGTACGTACAGCGAACTTCACAGAACACCAGGTGTACGTGTGTAATGCAGTCACTCTTCTCTGCTTTACGGTCTCGTGATCAGATGTACTTTATCTAGTAGAACCGTACAGTTTTTAGTGGTACCACACTAAAAAAAACCCTTAACGGGTCAGGTTAGGCACCTTGCTGCCTTTCTTCTTTGCCAATTATGCTCAGTATAAGTTAATTTGGTTCGTATTCACATTCTTTGCATGTGTGGGCCAGCATGTCCACTTTAAATTGTGGTATCGTTAATCTGCTGTATATGAAGGTAATGTTTGCTTGAATCACAGTGTCTCATTCATATGCAGTGCTCTTAAGAAGCTTACTTTGCTTGGAGTAACTATCAGAGTTGTCATCAAGTGTAGTTAATCATGTGGTATTACGCTTAACATGAGCAAATTGTTGCAAGCTATTTTGCAGCTGTTTTGAGTGCTCCTTTAAAGGTCTAAAAATTTCTGATAATTTTATGTCTGTCTCCTTTCATGAGGCATTGCATATTGAGTTTATTACTGTAGCACCCGGCAGTGCATTTCGATTGCTTGACACAAGTTCATTCCGCATAAATTGCTGTTAATTTTACTTGCACTTTTTTACTTGGTTTGCCAAGCTGTATTTCACTTGCGTTTATTTTTTACTTTATGTGCCAAGCCGTACCTGCTATTTTGGGCAGTTTTATAAACCGCAGGGGAAAAGTAGAATCTATGTGCTTTATATCATCACAATCTTACCTTCAATAGGGGTACAGTGTCACTCGGGGAGGATATAGAGGACGCTAAATATGTATTTAACGCAGGAGCTGGGATGGCTGTACGAAAAACCATGTTCAGTACATGTCTTCCTCCTCCTTACACCGTTCTCATGTAGTTTGTCGCACGTTGAATCTATTTGCAGCTAAATCAATGATTTGTTTGCCACTGATGAGTGAACCATTGGCACAGCAGCGTTGTAATGAATTTCAATGCCTCATGTTCATTACTTTTTTATATGCATTGGCAAATAAAGCTGTGATCTGTAAACAAAAATTTCAATGTGAATGAGATTTGGTGATCAGCCTGAGACGTATCCACCTGCAAACTTCCCTATTTCTATTTTTCTGTTAAGCCCCCAACTAAAGTACTGTTAAACTGTTCCTTTTTTTGTATGTGCATATGTATATATTGTCACGCACCAAGAGCCGTGAGGACAAGACAGGACCAGCGGGGCAGAAAGACACGAGGGTGTATCTTTAAATGAAGCGCTAACACACACTTCTGTTCTCTTTTCCCTTTTTGGCTCGCTAGGGCTTGCCGGCTCACAACTCTAGGTGGCATTATTCCCTTTCCCATTAGAGCATTAACTCATTGCTCATACACAAGGTGACAGCAGGGCCCATAAGGGAATAAAAAGAAAGGGAGAAACGATACTTATAGTGCACAGGGCATATGCAGGTGCAAAAAAGAAAAATGTCTGTAGTTGGTCATAAGAAAAAGAAACATTAATACAGTTCAAAGTTCGTTCGAGACCCTATAGACAACGGAAAAAAAAGAAAATGTTTGCCGCCCTGGCACAATAAGGCGAGTATTACCGCGTAAAATAAGGTTTTAAGCCGACGACATGCACAATCTCTGTTCGTGGTGAGTGGCGCTAGGTCGTTGCCCAGCCTCTGTCTGGAATGACTTCGTAGTTGACCTCGTTCAACCACCGTAATACTTTATAGGGCCCGAAGTACTTGCTCAGGAGTTTCTCGCTGAGACCTCGCAATCTAACAGGAGTCCAAACCCACACTTGGTTGCCAGGTTGATAGGTAACTGGTCAATGGTGGATGTTGTACCTTTGGGAGTCTTTACATTGCTGCGATCTTATGTGCACGCGAGCTACTTGATGTGCTTCCTCTGCACGCTGAATGTAGTCCTCGACATCAGGAGTTAGCAGCTCGTGCTGGTCGATGTCACAAGGAATCGTGGCGTCTAGCATGGTTTGCACGTCTCGACCGTAAAAGAGGCAGAAGGGTGCGAACCTTCTCGTTTCTTGGGTTACGGTGTTATACGCAAACGTTACGCATGGCAGGATCTCGTCCCACATTTTATGCTGCACATCCACGTACATAGAAATCATGTCAGCCAGTGTTTTGTTTAGCCTTTCTGTCAAGCCATTACTCTTGGAATGGTATGCGGTTGTCTTACGGTGGTTCATGTAACTGAGCTTGAAGATGTCGTCCAACAGTTTTGCCGTGAACACTGTCCCTCAGTCAGTGATGATGAATGACGGGGCGCTGTGACAAAGCACTATGTGGTACATGAAAAACGGAGCGACTTCAGATGCTGTACCGCGTGACAGTGGCTTCGTTTCAGCGTAACGCGTGAAAATATCAGTTGCGACGATGATCCACTTGTTTCCAGAGTGAGACAGAGGAATCGGTCCAAGGAGGTCGATCCCAACTTGGTCAAACGGCGTACGCGGTGGGTCGATGGGTTGTACGAGGCCTGCAGGCTTTACAGGTGGTGACGCTGACATTCGCGGCATCCTTTCACGTAGTGTTTGACACAAGCTGCGAGTTTTGGCCAGAAATATAGCTGTCGTACTCGGTCGAGCGTCCATGAGTATCCCAGATGGCCGGATGTCGGCTCATTGTGGCAGGCTAATAGGATATCATCACGAAGGTCTTGAGGAACGACTAGAAGATGAGATCTGCTGCTGGCACCGGTGTTTTTCTTGTATAATATGCCGTATCGTAAGCAAAATGACGGCCACATACGGGAAAGTGGTCGAGAAATAGATGCGGTGCTGCCTTCTAAATGGTCGACGATGGGCCTTAACTCGGAGTCCACTCGTTGCTTACTGAGGAGGTCCGCCACACTGAGAGTCCCCAGGAAGGCACTGTCGTCTTCTACAGCTGTATGGTCAGATTCCAGAGGTGCTCGTGATAGCATGTCGGCGTCTTCGTGCTTTCTACCCGACTTGTATACGATGGTGACATCAAACTCCTGAAGTTGCAGACTACATCGTGCTAATCGCCCAGAGGGGTCTCGGAGGTTAGCCAACCAACATAAAGCGTGGTGATCAGTCACAACTTTAAATGGGCGCCCATAGAGATAAGGACTCAACTTTGTAACCGCTCATATTACCGCGAGACATTCCTTCTCTGACGTTGAATAGTTGGTTTCGGCACGTGATAAAGTGCAGCTCGCGTAGGCAATCACACGTTCGGTCCCATCTTGTGTTTGTACCAAGATAGCTCCGAGGACAATGTTGCTTTCGTCAGTGCGCACCTCTGTGTCAGCGTCCTCATCGAAATGACCAAGTACAGGAGGGGAAGACAATCGATGCTGCAGTCCCGCAAAGGCAGTCGCTTGTTCGTCAGTCCACAAAAATAGGTTGTCATCACGCGTAAGTCTGATGAGCGGCTCCACAATCTTGGAGTTTTCGATAAAGCGGCGATAGTATGCGCATAGCCCCAGAAATCGTCGAAGACTTTTCTTGTCTGTCGGAGCTGGAAAAGCGGCCACAGCAGCAGTCTTCTCGGGATCGGGTGGAACGCCTGCAGTGCTCACGTGACCCAGGAACTTCAGTTCTTTGTAGCCGAAATGGCACTTCTCAGGCTTGAGGGTAAGGTCAGGGGGTCGTATAGCTTCAAGAACTCTCCGAATGCGATGAAGGTGCTCGTCAAACGTTCTTGAAAAGACAACATCATCTAGATAGACGAGGCAACTTTTCCACTTGAGGTCAGCGAGAACGGTATCCATCATTTGTTCGAATGTGGCCGGAGCGGAACAGAGGCCGAATGGGAGCACTCGGAATTCGTACAGGCCGTCAGGAGTTACAAAAGCCGTTTTTTCGCGGTCACGTTTATCAACTTCAATTTGCCAGTAACCACTTTTGAGGTCGATTGAGGAAAAGTACTTTGCTCGCCTCAGCCTGTCATGAGAAACGTCCACTCGAGGCAACAGGTACACGTCTTTCTTTGTGACGTTATTCAGCTTTCTATAAGCGAAGTGTACCATCCTTACTTTCTACAAGGACCAATGGCAATGACCAAGGGCTGTTGATGGCTCTACTACACTGTCTTGAAGCATTTCCTTCACTTTCTTTTGAATCGCGCGTCGTTCGGTTGGTGAAACGCGGTAAGGCTGTTGCCGTATAGGGTACGCATCGCCGTAGGTGATAATACGGTGTTTGATAATCGATGTCTGACGGATTCTCCATGAACGTGCAAAACAGGCGTGGAATTCTATCAAGTCGTTAAGCCTTCATTTGTTTTCGTCAGAAAGAGGTGCTTCGGCATTATCGGTCGCCTCTGAAGCAAAACACTCAGTCACATTGGTTACTGAGTAGGCATAGGCGATGACAGTACCAGTGAAAAGGTGTCGGTGCTCGTAGCTGAGGTTTATAACAAGAACCTCGCAGTGGCCAGCCTGGAGGTCTACTAGGCTTCGTGCTACGCAGACTCCCTGGAAAAAGAGTAGGGTTGATAGATTGCTCTCCGCCACCATTTCACCGTGTGCTGATTCGTTACACGCCACTTGAACCATAACACTTGTGCGCGGTGGTATCATCACATCATAGTCAATTACACGCAGGCATACTTGATCGTGGCTGGGATTATGCTCTGGTGTGGTGCTTTTTGTTGAAAACGTGACGAGGTGTTGTCGAATGTCGATGATAGCACCATGCTCCCTCAGGAAGTCCATGCCAATGATCAGGTCTCGAGAACACCGACGGAGAACGCTCAAGCTGACAACAAAGGTAAAACCACGAATCTGTATTCGTGCTATGCAAACGCCGAGTGGCATGACGATGTGCCCGCCAGCAGTACGAATTGGCCCGAGGTTCCAAGGCATCGTGACTTTCTTCAGAAGAGCAGCCTGTTTTTCACCTATTGTAGAAAAATCCACACCCGTCTCAACTAAAGCACTGACTTTGCGACCGTCGAGCAGCACTGGAATGTCTAATGAAATCTTTGTGGAACCAGCTGGTGTCGTCGTCGGGGTATCGTCAGTTTACGGAAGCGTTGGTAGGAGGCCTTGAGCTTGTCCAATATGAGCGGCCTCGCCTCCGAAAGTTGCTGTGGTTAGTTTTCCCGGCGTGGACTGGGTGACCGACCCTCCGTCGCGCTCGAATAGGTACGGCGATTAGGAGAAAATCGCCGCGGTGACAGGGAGCGGGACTGGTGCAAGGACGACAAAGTTCCGCGCTGCTGAGCCGCATACTTTTCAATTTCAGGGGGCCGCTGACCGAACCTGGGTGGCGGTGGCAGTGGAAGCAGAGCGGACGTCTATCTGGCGCACGTCAGACGTCTGATTTCCGCGAAATCAGGCAAGGTGCGCTGTAATATGGCGCCGCTAGGACCGTCTGCAGCATGGCTGGGGCCACGGTGGGATACGGGATTACGGGTGTAACAGGTTGCCGCAAAGCTTGAGCATACGACATGGGGGGGAAGTCGCTGGGTGGTTGATAATCCCGCATGAAAGGAGGTTTTCTTTAGGCATGCTGGACTTCATCTCTGACTATGCTGGACAACGAGGAGATAGTGGGCTGCGAGGGCACTGACAGCTTCTGGAGTTCTTCTCGGATGACTGAACGTATGAGCTCTCGGTAGAAATCCATTTGGCCACCGAAAGCTCCCAAGTAGTCCGTAGTTGAAGCGTTGACGTGCCGTTCGTATGACGGGGCCCGGTGCCTAAGAGTGCTTTCGATGGTGTCGGCTTCTCTGAGAAATTCGGACGCAGTCTTGGGAGGACTGCGCACAAGCCCACCAAAAAGCTGTTCTTTCACCCCGCGCATGAGGTACCGTACCTTTTCTTCTGGCATGCTGGGGTCAGCTCGGTGGAAAAGACGCATCATGTCCTCGACATACATCGCAACCCCCTTAATTCGGCAGTTGTATGCGGGACTGCAGATCGCGCTCGGCTCTTTCCCGTCTGTCAGGGCAGGCATGTGTCCCAAGAAGTCGGCGTTTGAAGTCTTCCCACGATGTAATACCTGCCTGGTTCTCATATCATACACGTGCGCCGTACATAAAACTGAAATAGACGTGCCGCAGTTTGTCTGCGTCGTCCCACTGGTTGTGCACGACAACGAACTCGTAATGAACGAGCCAATTTTCGACATCCTCAAGTGCAGTACCTTGAAAGGGATTTGGCGTTCGCGGTGTGAGTAAAGTGCAATGAAGCGGCGTTGTGCCGTTTGTACCATTTGGGTTGGTGTCAGTAGGGCTGGTCGGAGCTGCCATGTTGTTTATGAGCAGTCCTAACTCAGGGGATTGCCCTCAGATTCTTCTGCTGGCGCGGTGCGCAGGAGTGACCACCGGTACGACGCTTGAGTTCTTGCTATGTGGAGGGGTACGGTGCATAGATTACCCAGCAGGTCCACCAGTTTGTCACGCACCAAGAGCCGTGAGAATAAGACTGGAACAGCGGGGCAGAAAGACACGAGCGTGTATCTTTAAACGAAGCGCTAACACATTCTTTTTGTTCTCTTTTCCCTTTTCGGCTTGCTAGGGCTTGCCGGCTCACAACTCGAGGTGGCAATATATACACACACCAAGAATTTGTTCATATTTAACACAAGGTGCAGGGTTTCACAGATATGCTGTTCTTCATTAGTGCTTTTCCAGAAAAAAATTTATTATTGTTGCTGACTGATCGATCAAGCATGGGTTAGAAACAGTTTCATCTAGGCTGGTGATGGTCGCAATTCGATAAAGGCAATGTGGTAGAGGCCTGTGTGCTGTGGGATGTCAGTGTACGTTAAAAAATGCCAGATTGTCAAAATTTTTAGTGCCCTCCACTATGACGTCTTATAAAAATCGCAACATGGCTTTGGGACGTAAAACCCTCGATTAATATTTATATTAAAGCTGCATGTCAAAGCATCAAAACTAAATGTGCATCTCTGTATGCAAATGGATGTATTCTTTCTTTAAGAAAACGATTCCAGGACAGCAATGCTGTTTACCTACTGATGGTCGAATTGCTGCTTGTGTTCTCTGATTGCAGGCACAGGCATGGCATACGCCTTTGTGGATTACGAAGACCATCGCGATGCCGAGGTAAGTGGTCCCCTTCTGCTCCTTTGCTGTTTGGGGGGGGGGGGGGGGGCTTTCTGGAGTCTTACACTTGTAAAACACGCCTGTGGAGCTGCTCTGCAGTTGCAGAAAAGGCTGAGGTCGCATCGTGGATTTTTCAGCCCAATTTCATACTAATGCACACTATACCTTGTTGCTGTGTGCATTTGTGCACCTAGCAGGTGAAACCCTTTTTTATAATCCGAAGATGAAGACTTCTTTAGAAGCAATTCGAATGTGTACTTTTAATTGCTGCCATTGGGCGAGATGTCCCCACAGGAACTTTTCATTTCTTTTGGAGAGGTCTGGTAACTTGTCAAGCATTACTGGCCAGTCACGCTTTGCATGGTGTGTTCTACCAAAGGTATGGCAAGTCCAGCAGGTATTTCCTCTTTTGTGTCTCTTTATGAGGGATTTCTAACGTTAACAAATCAGTGTTTGAAATACAAAAAAAAAATGTGCGCCATGCTTCATCTTGTGTTCAAACTTCAGATAAAATGGCAAGCTGTCGCACTTGTAGGAGCAACCATAGGTGCTCGTTATTTTTTTTTTTCATTAGCAGTGCTGGGCAAGGTGGAGTAATAAAGGTATAATTTACAAAGCAATATCTCAAAATTTTAAACTTCATTTACTACAGTAGTGAATCTATTTCATTGTTGCTGCCTAGGTAAGCTGCAAGCATTTATCAAACATGTTGGCCATGCAGCAAACCGTGATCAAACTAGCAACAGTCACATTGGCAGCAGCACACACAGCGACTAGCTGTTCTTTTTGTTTACTAGGGAATAAAAAAAAAACCTCCGAGGATGGTCACATGGGAGAAAGCACTCATCACATGTGGCTCTGTGCTAGTAGTGTGTGCCTTCTCCAGCCGCTGGCTTATTCCAGTGGACAGACCGCCCGACCGGCTCTGACAGAGAAGGGTGGCTCTGCGGCCTACCGACCGGTGTGAGACCCCTACCGACCGAGAGCTACCGACTCTGGGCAGCCGGCGGCAGCCACGATGATGATGAGAGTGTGTTGCCTTTGTGTGCGGACATGACACGACTGCCCTTCCTCCTCGCGCGTATGCCTACCTCGTGACGAGAGCCGTTGCTTGCAAAGAGAAAATGAGCGATTAAGCAGCCGCCGCCATGTGCGTGCGTATGGCAACAGATCCGTAGCCCCCCCTCGACATCCGGCAGCGACTGGCGTCCCTTCGGGCCCTCCCCGTATGCCTTTTCTGATTGTTTTTTCTTTCTTGGTGATTCTCCAGCTGCCACCGAAGTTGCTGCTTCTCGCATTGCCTGCTCTGTGGCTTGCTGCATTAGCTCTGGGTGTTGGTCAGCTTCTGTCCTGTCTTTGACTGGTTACCTCTTTTGCAAGAGTCTATTCCTTTGCACTCTTCATTCTGCACCCGTGTACTATTCCCAGCACTTTTCTGTCATTTCCTTCCCTGCTTTACCAATATAATAAGATAATTCCTCATTTTGGTTCAAGGTGTTCGATTTCACTTCACTGAATAAAGGTGGTTCGTTTGCTCATTATATCGGCATATTTTTTTGCAGAGTTGTTAGATTTAAGGTCCTTCAAGAGAATGATAGTTGAACATCAACCCTGCTCAAATTGGGGACATTACCAAAGCGAGTGTTTTGCGCAAGTGTGGTTGTTGAAATGGTTCTGATACAGTAAAGGAGATAGAGCATAGTTTTTGTACAGATAGAATGAATTGTCTGTCATTTAGTTGCAGGCACAGTTTGCGCAATTACTGGCAGGAATGAGAGGAATTCACTGCTAGAACTATTCTGTAAAGTGCTGCCTTCATGCTACCTTCTTGCCTGTTGCACTGGCCTGATATTTTCATACCTTTTGCAGGACTCTCTGCATGCATGCATGCATTTGTTATGGTATAGGGACATCGAAACTGAAAGCATTGCCTGTTTGTCATTCGCAGCACTTTTCTGTCATTCCCTTCCCTGCTTTACCATTACAATTAGGTATTTCTCATTTTGGTACCAGGTGTTCGATTTCTCTTCATTGTAGTAGCCTTTGTTGATTGGCTTCAATCAACTACTGTGTAATTAGCAATGGCTAAGGTGTGTAAAGTGGTTGGCCATGACTACATTGTCATATTATTAGCTGTAGGTAAAGGCTGCACTACAAAGCGTCATTTTTTTTATGCTTGCCACTAGTATGTTTAAAAGAAGCACTTAAAGTAGTAACTCTTTGTGCCTGTCAAAGGCTTTTTACACAAATTTTACGTTGCTATAACCACTAAAAGATGGAAATGACTGTCGATATCTCCAGTAGCAATTCACTTGACATCTTATTGCCTGGACCTACACGTTAGGACCGAAATTTGCATGTACGCATTGCTTTCACCAAGTAGCTCTGTCCTAGAAGTTCCAAATGTCTCTTAATGCATTAACCTTTAACATTTGAACACACGATACTATTGCTGAGGAACTTGATGCATTTCTCTGTATGCATGGCAGCTTTCAAGAGCCAAGATTACTTGGCCCCCCGGTGTGGCTAGAAGCAAGATGTATATTTTTGGGGCTTTGCTAAAACGGCTTCGTACGTTTTCGTGTAGGGAGCCCTGGAATGAGTTATAGAAGGTGTTCGTCGTTCCTTTGTACATGTTTTTACACCCCTGCTTGGGCTGATTGTGTTGGTGCTGCTGTGGTGTGTTTGCCTAAGCATTTCTGAATGCAGCGTGTGCATAAAATTTTATTTCTTGGGAAGGGGGGTATTCTTCGGTGGCAGCTGGGGGGGGGGGGCAGGAGGGGGGGGAGCACTGCGTTTACTGCCCAGCAGTGTTGATGACTGGGCCCTCTTCTTCTGCTGCGGTGTGTGTGTGAGAGACGAGTGGCGCTGACCAAAAGGGCTCGCTGGGCCCACTGCAGGACGCAGTCAAGTACGAGAACGGCCGGGAGATCCGGGGCCAGAGCGTGGTGGTGGAGTGGGCTCGTGGGCCCTCCTTTCGGCCATCGGCTGGAAAGGTGAGGGTTTTTCGTGTTTTTTTTTTTTTTTGTAGTTTAGAAAAATGTATGAAATAGAAGTGTTTTATCACATTGCTGGTGTAAATTAACTCGTCCTTAAATATACTTGCCAAATGTAGTTAATTTTGGCCAAGTACCTTTTTGTAGATATTTAACGTCGTGGTTTAAGAAAATAAGCTATGTTCCCAGAAACATCAGTGCAGAGCAGATGTAATGGTGCTTATACTTATGCTGCTTTGTGACAAAGCAAAGCACCCTCTTCAAAATTATTTGTTTGAAACGAGTTTATATACATTTAAGTAGTTATCGACCACTTTTGCAAGTAATCGTCGAATGACCTCAGTTAAGTGCATCGTGTATTGCTGCAGAAATCTTTCAAATCTGTCAAGAGTGACAGGGGTTACCGGGGTCCGTTTTTGATCTTTAGGCACTTCCTCTCGTTTTAGCAAGTGTGCTGGAAGCTACCCAGAGGAGGATGGCACGAGGATGTCATCGTATGTGATGAAACATGGTCGCTCTCTCTTGAGACTGAATGCGCTCAACTTTTGGCTGACAGTGTTGGGTCGACATATGGAATGCCGCACTGGCATGTTGTGGCAACCAGTATCAAGAGCACGGACTGCCGGGCGAGTTGGTGAAATATCTTAACTGTGTTGCGCGCAACTCAGTTGAGCTGTATGAAGAATCGAATCAAATCCAACCACCACACTTCATTTGTGTCTGCTGTTGGCCAATGGCAGGCTACCCACAGTTCAGCTTTACGCAACGAGCACCGGCAGCTCCTGAGTGAGGACGTGCCTCTGTTTGAAAAAGGTGGCGGAAAAAATGGGAAGCTTCGCTTGTGGACTCTTCTTGCTGGGTGCAACTTCAGCTGAAATGTTAAAAGCCGTGCGTTATGCACAGGATGCGTTTTCATCCAGCCTCATTATCTATTTGTGATGCTAATGAATTGGAGAAATCTCGTGAGCATATTTTGCTGCAAGGTGTGAATACCTTATGGCTTATCCTCCAAAATTGGATGCCAGTACAAAGCTGGTGTGCGACAAGTTTATGCTGAGCATCAGTTTCGGGTTAAACGTAACAGACAGAATAGGCTGGGGGAACACATTTATATTTGCACAGAAAAAAAAATATATGTATCAATTCAAGAACAGCATCAGAATCTGCTCAATCTCAATGGGAGATATCTCATAATCAATCATAATCATAATCAATCTCATAATGGGAGATGGGTGTCAGCAGTGTGTTGAAATACTCTGGGTGTTTTAAATTGGGCTGTCTTAGCAGCGCTGAGTCGCTTTTGGTTATTAAACCATATATCAGTTTGTACCTAGTTTAGCAGTGCCAGTGCACTTGATGGGGGGATCGTACCTTCAATGCCTGAATCCAAAGCTGCCGTTTGACCTTGTCTTTGTGTGTGGCAAGCGAATTTGCTTAATTCTGCTAAAGACTAGCTAGCTTGGCAGCCTAAATTACCTATTCATAGCGTATCACAAGGGCTTCCTCTTCAGTGACTTGCATTGATTGTGACATTTAGGGCTGTCAATTCTGCTCAAGTTGGTTTTAAGATTCGTTGCGTTCTCTACATATATGAAATGCTACAACTGGCAGGCGAATTTGTCCTTCAAAAATAACTCCACATCACATTGTTAGCATGCATTGTGCAAAAAACATTTAGTCTGAACCGTATGTAAGAAGTCAGGTGAGATCTGAGCAGTCTATTGTGCATTGAGTTTTTAGAACTTGTAAACCAGCAAAGGGGTAAATTATGCAAAGCACTTAGCAAGACAGGTTATTTTTAGGAAGTGCTACTAACCCTTAATGACATGCGGAGGGGCAGGTGTCGGGCGCTTGAAGAAAGCGTCACTATGTTCTCTGAAAAAAGTTTGCTAACCCTGTAAGTGTTATTAACAAAATGTTCTTGGATAGGCTGTGTTTACTGGCGGGCTGTTGTAGCTTGTGCTATTCAGCATGTTAAAAGCACAAGCGCTGCTGAATCGCCGTTTACATTAATACACTAACACACATCTTATTGCTGCTCTCGTAATGCAGATTGCATCATATTTTTTGGTTGCTGTTCCCTTTCTTTTCATGTGCGTTCGCAGCAATCTAGGCAGACGCCAGACAGACCTCGGGTATGTTTCTTCTAAATTGCAAGTTTAAAAGGTGATGGCGATGTTTTTGAGAATTTTCAGTCAATCTTTTTATTTCTTCGCTTTGTGGCTGTCTAGAACGCACAGAATTAACTAGAAAAATACTGTTTACCCAGAGAGCAGTTCATAAATCTCAGTGACACATGTATTTGTAATGGAGGATTATGCAGCTTATTATTGGGAACACTTCACTACTTACGCTGTTATTGAATTTAAGATGTGGAAGCACTTGGCGTTTGTAATTAGGAGTGCCTATTGCACAGGCATTTGTTGCCGAGACCTTGTGGAGCCCTGTAGTTTGAGCAGCCAGGAGAAACATCGACTGCTCTGGCCACATTTTTTGCTTACCATAGAAAATGAAGGAAGGGATAAGTGCTGCTCATAGTTTGCTATGCTTTTATTACACCAAAAGAAACGCTGTACCAACTGAACAGCCTGCTTTAAGTGAAATAAAATGTTCCCCTAGTTTTGACGATATTTTTCCTCTGTAACTGTGGCAATATATTTGATGTTTTATCAAGGCCATGGGAAAAATAATTCCAGTTCATTTTAGGCCACTGTTATATGTCTAGGAACAAGGTCACATTGTTTTCATTTAATGACTACTCTTGTAATGAAAACAAGGGCACTTAAATAAGATTTAAATTATAGTGTACACATATTTGGGGATTGGTGATCTATGACAGGTCTTGCACTAACACTGTTACATCGTTTCTCTGGTTGGCATGTATGTTTGTGACTGCATTTCCCCTGTGGACGCAAATAGGACCGAATGGGCTATCAGAGCTTTGATGAGTGCTACCGCTGCCGTCGGACTGGCCACTGGGCCCGCGACTGCCCAGAGCTGGACCACGAGAGAGCCCGCTACTACGGTGGAGGGGGCGGGGGACGGTAAGGAACATTGCCTCAGTGCATATTTGTTGGAATAGCGATTTACCTTGGGGAAAGTACAGTAGTACCATACCACTTGAAGACTGCTCAGACTTACTACTGTTATACTCTTTCTGTATTATAGTAAATCAGGTCTATCCATGTCCAGTGAATGCATGTGGGGCAAGAGCTGACTTGGAAGTAAATTTTAGCGATGCTATCACTGTACCATTCAAGCATCCACAAACACAGTAGCCTGGATAGGTGTTGCCGTGTTGCTAGGCAGTCATAATATAGGCTGCAAATAAATTGTGCTTTATTTTCATGCGGGCCATGTGTGAATTTTCATTGGCTGTTCACCGGATCTATATATGTAAGTGTCAGATATATTCAATGCACACGAACTAACTTACTGGGTGTTTCAACAACAAAGGAATTATGGCCTGAAAGGACACTGAGGCAAAAACAATATACATCAGAGTAAGAAGTTTGAGAACTTCATTATTATCAATATTAATTATCAACAAAAATGAAGGTAACTGTGCGGCACCATATGCATCATCAGTGGGATATTTTGAAATGATCCCAGGGACGTCGAAATGTCTGACTAGAATTATCTATTAGTAACCAAACCAGATGCAATAAATAAAAATAGAACCTTCCATCCATAATAAAATGATGCTGCTCCTTTTTTTTTTGTTATATACACATGCACATGTCTAAATTATCAGGCAACGAGATTTAAAAGGAAACGTGGGTCTTGGAATGACCAAAAAGTGCCAAAAACATAGATTTTTGGAAGGCTTGTTTTCAGGGCACTTGTACTTCTGAGCACCTACTCCTGAATTACTAAGACTAAATTCGGTTTGCTTATGCACTCAAACTTATATAAAACGTACCCTGATATAACGAAGTAAATGAATAATCGTCTTCCAATAAACAGTGTGCATTTATGGATATAACGAACTTGTTTTTGTGTTAGATGTAACATTGTCAGAGATGGTAGTGCTGCTCCAATTGCTCCAAACGTGCTCCGAAACGGAGCTTGGTAACGGGAAACAGTGAACTTCAATCACGTCACCATTCCACAAGCCTAAAAGAAAACGAGAACTGGCTGTATACTGTCATATTGACAATGCAACATGTACTAACATTCTGGATATATATATAGCTGACATGCAGACTATTTTTAATAATGTGTGAGACGTGTTCAGCATCATAATGATTACCAATCGCTGCTGTGACGACTTTGATCTGTGACTGATTATATTTACCACATTAACAGCTTTGAGCTCATTTAGTGCCGTATTTACTCGCGTAATCCTCGCACTCGCATAATTCTCTCACCCTCACATCGCCCAACAAGAATGCAATTTCTTTTTTTCCTCGAGTAATTGCCGCACCCCCGAAACTGCCGCAATAATGTCGTCTGCTTGTTACAACCACTGATGATGATAGCATGCGCTGTCTGGCGCCATCTCTTAAGCATCAAGCGTACTACTATCTCACAAAAATCCAAGCCAAACAGGCAAGTGTGCGTTGCGGCGTTCTATACCTTGTGTCGGTAATCTTGCCATGTTATGACGCGATACTGATGCTACACGGCTGATTTCAAGTCGAAAGTGATAGATCATGCACTCAACAACGGCAACAGGGCCGCCGGAAGGCCCTTCTGAGTCTATGAGTTTTGTGTCTACTGGTGACGGCAGCTGAAAACCACCAAGACGAGTTGAGCCTGCCATGTGCGTACCAAAGTGGGATTGATGGTAAACTTTATTTCTTCAGAAGAAAACTGCGGACGATTCTGTTTAATGGTCATCAGCCCAATACTGACGTCCTACGCTTACCTTTTGAGTGCTTCCATTGAGCGAGGAACGCTACCGCTACGCCTGCAACGCCCACAAGCTTTGTGTATGGTGCGTCACGCATTCCCGACTATTTGCTCGCACTTTTTGTGTCTCAAATAAATCTTGCCTTGTGTTGAATCTGTACTTTTATCGTTAAAGGTAAGTTTTATTTAGTACTTTTCAAAGCTTGCTGTTAGTTGTTGGTGTGAGAATCCCGATTTGCAGCCACTTCGCTTTCTTTTTTTCTCTGTACGTTTTCGGGGAAAGTTTTCCCCGCGTAATTCTCGCACCCCCCAACTTTGCATCGATTTTCCGCCAAAAAAAGTGCGAGGATTATGCGAGTAAATACAGTATATCACAAGAACCGACATTTCAAGTAAGCTCATTTAACTTAAAAAAATTTCAAGACTGCCCGTGGTGAAATATGAAAATAATGTACAGTACAGTGAAACCTCGTTAAACCGTAGTTGGCCGGAGCTTGGAAAAAAGTACGTACTAAACGGTAGTGCTGCTTAACTGAAATAGCGTCAGGTCACTCACTTACCTGTCAAAAAAAGAAACCTTCAGGGAGTGCGATGAAAGAACAAAAAAACGTGCAGTAATTTATTAACTTCGCGTGACAGTCTGTAATCTTCATTTGACGACGCAGCAACCTAGCAGCAACGACAGCGGCCTCAAACTCGCTTATGCTGTGAGCCAGCTTTTCCGCCAGCCCCCTCTTCTCGGCAAATACCCGAATGACGCTGACGCAATGCGCAGCTTTGGCCACTGTCGGACCTGGATCACCCGTGTTGTCGATTTCCATGTCGTCCTCATCACTATCATTTGGCGGCACTTCGATAAGCGAGGCAACAATGGCTTCGTCGGACATGTCCGGAGATGTCTGCACATCGCTGTCTGCGTCTCTGAAGTCGGGGAAGGAAATGCCTTCTGTAACGTCCTGCCGCTCCAGCACTTCAGCTAGCAGTTTCGCAAGCTTCGTCTACGATGTCTGAAGTCTGGTCGATGGTGTCACTGGCGTCATCTGTGTCGCCCGCACACACACTGAAGCCAGCACGCTTGAAGCAATTTTGAACTGTCGTTGCTTCAACCTGCGGCCACGAGTATTCGAGCAGATGAATTGTGCCAATTAGGTCGATGGAGAATAATTTGCCACATTCACTGGCGAGAAGAAATCTGCGCCCCAGATTTTTCTTGTGGAGCTGTTTTACAGCTCGAATGATGCCTTGGTCCAAGGGCTGGGCTATCGCTGTTGTGTTTGGTGGCAGAAACGCCAACTATACAGCCGCCAGGTTGTCTAGGGCAACGTACGCCGAAGCATTGTCTAAAATAACAACTCTTCTGTTCTTAGCCGCAAAACGACTATCGATGAGGCGCACATACTCCTCAAAGTGTTTTGCAGTCATCCATGCTTTGGTGTTGCTGCGATAGATGACCCCTGATGGCAACCGGACGCCTTTGAAACATCTAGGCTTCGCCGACTTTCCAATCGCGAGGAGCGGAGTTTTGTCGGTTCCAATCATGTTTACGCAAAACGCCACTAATATTATGTCTTTTGCATTTTTGCCGCCGGTGCACGTCTCGCTTTTGAATGAGAGCAATTTGTCTGGTAGCGCCGATTATGCATATTAAAGATGTCATCAGGTGTGTAGTCTTCCGAGATGTTCTTCAGCTGACCATTTTGCCACTGCTCCGCGCCATCCACAACAGCAGCAGCACCTTCTACCGAAACAGTCCTCGTGGTAATGCCGTGCCTCGCCTTAAATCTGGCCAGCCCGCCATTACTGCACACGAAGTTGTCATGGTTGAGCTGCAAGTCAAAAACCAGGACCTTCTCCACGAGCAGGGGTCCGCTGATAGGCAGATTTTTGACCGTGCAGATTTTAGCCACTTCACGAGCGCCTCCTCTACATCCCAAAACGCCGAACCGCATCGCCGGTACCTTTTCGCAGTTGCAGCAGCACTGCCGAGCAACTTCTCTCTGGACTTCCCAATTTCACATACCATGGTTAACGACAGGTCCTTTTCGCGTGCCAGCGCCGATTTTTTTTCGTGCCACTTTCAATAGCACAAATTATGTCCAATTTTTCATCCATTTTCAGCACTCGATGCTTTTGTCCCAGCTTCGGCATGACGCAAGTACGAAGCAGCACAAGCACACATACACAACACGTGAAAAACGACGCGAGAGCTGTACGGCACGGATCAACCAGAGAACGCCTATGCACGGCGCCAAAGGAACAAAAAAAGCAAAGCAAGCGCACAAAGTGTTTGCGCAAAGTGCCATCGCGTGGACAACAGAAGCCTAGCCGGCCGAGTGCTTCTTGTTGCAGAAAAATTCAAGAGATGACTCTCACCAACACGACCGTCATCATCATCAACACAAACAAGCGAGGCGTGTTTCAATCTCTGGGGCTTGCTGTTCTGGCGAGTGCGCAACGAAAATTGGAAAAACTACTTATTAACAGATACATACGCGATAAGCTAGTACGGCTTATGCGGATACAAAATGCATTATGTTCAATGGCCGCCAAGTCTGGGATTTGACTTCACTACTTTTAAAACGAAACTGCTGTTTACGCGGGTACGGTTTAACGAGGTTTCACTGTACTCGTACCGATTCTAAGCTGCTGCTTTGGCAATAGTTGCATGGGCCTATAGCTGATTTTGTAATTTGGTGCTGAGCTTTGTCAGTTTTGTGTGATGCCTACCAGAAGTATTGGCATTTCAAATATAGGCATCTCTTCTTACTTGGTGTTATTTGGCCATTCATCTGCTTAATTATTTGTTTTGTGATATTTCAAGTTATTGGTATATGTGCAATATGTTTGATTAGTATTCATACTTAGGTGATGTTTTAAACTGCAGGAGTTTGAAATATTTTGTCATCTGCTCTAAAAACGTCAATAGTTCCTCCACACTAGCAATTTTTTCTGCTTGGAATATGCTCCAAAAATCAAAATGCCACTTCCGTCACTGCTTTGTTGTAATGGGGTTAGAGTGTGACAAATATCAACTGTTAAACCTTGAGAATTTTCAAAGATTGTGTTCGTAGTGACAATTTGGTTGTTTTTTGGTTTTACAGCATCATTGTTCTTGTCCCTTTTCTTTAATATATCTTCAACAGCAGGAGCCGCAGCCGTAGTCGCAGCCGCAGCAGGAGCCGAAGTGGACACAGATCGTACCGCCCCCGCGGTCGTCGCTCCCGATCAAGGTCAGTAATGTGCATATAACTCAAATATAACACAAGTGTTTTCGTGGCAGGTGTGACTGCTTTTAGTGTATTGTGGATGACGTGCTGACATGTTATGTTGGCCTCGAGACGAAAGCTGAGAGGCTGAACACCCCTGAAATGTGAAAGAAGGGGAGATTTGTTTCGTGATATTTGTGCAGCGCCTGCAGCTTATGGAGCTGTTACGTTTTATGTGGTTGATTGTGACAGCATTTTGAACTCAACGCACATGTTTACATTGTTTTAAAAAGAAATGTCTGAGGTAGTTAGGTTCCCTTCAGGGCATTCTTTCGGCAAAATGCTCCCCTGGCGACTACTTGCAAGCTGTACCGCTAAATGATCAGGCATGAATCTGCAGCAAAGTCTGTGAGAGAGGACTCAGTTTTACAGAAGACTGGAAGTTTGAGAGTGGTGGCAGAAAAACAATGGAACACACAGTGAGAGGATTTTGCTGTAGCCATGTAAATGCTAAAGTTGGGAAAGTGTCCGAAGTCACAAATTGTTAGCACAAATTGAAATCGTGAGGACTAATAAGCAGCTTGGTAGCACTGGCTGTCACTTTATGTAAGATCATGATTACATCCATCCATGCCTACCCCAAAATTTGCCATAGGCATTGGTGGGGTCGCTGTCTAACTGCATGTTGCCTCAAGCCATTTGTGGTTGCTTATGATGTGTTGAAGTTGTCTAGTCTTATCGCAAAGCTGATGCAATGTGCCGACAAAATGACGCAGTCTGTTGCTCGTTCAGCGCGACCTAATGGTGTTGTACTCATTTACTGTGTTCAGGTCATCGAGCCATCGCCGCAGCTGGACTCGCTCACCTTCCCCACGTGACAGCCGAGTGAGTATCACGGGACAGGTTGCGCAATAGGTGCACTTGTTCTGGCAGTGCTTTGTTTTGTGTGTGGGGGGGGGGGGGCGTAATGCCATCTCTGGATGCTATGTTCAGGCAATTTCGTCTAGTGAATACAGTGAAACTTCGGTTCAATAACTTAAAGGGCAGACCACACAGCACTGTTGTATCATACAGGCATCTTATGATCAGAAGACTAAGAATATTGGTACTGACGTTTAGTTGTGCCCAAAAGTAGAGTGCGGACCACTTCAGTAAGCTTGGAGCACTAACAAGGGCTGCTCGTAGTTTTAAAAAGTTACAGCCAAGGATTTATTCGAAGAAGTTGTGAGGGAACCATTAATCGTGCTAAAGAAATTGAATTTACACGCATCTAATTGCCTGTAAGATGTGTTCAAAAATTGCCTGCAAGTCGGAACAGTGTGCAAAAGCAAACCAAAACAGCAATAGCAGTGGCCTGCTGTTGAATGAGTTGGATGCAGTGTCACAGCTATCAGAACGTCATGGCAGATCCCAACTTGTTTCCAGGTCGCGTAGGTTCATGTCGTGCACCATTGTGGCCTCTGTACATCTTGCATGCTAAGTGGGAAAAGAGTTATTGGTTTGGTAGAGATAGTTGTATTGGTGACAAAAGAAAGTGCGCCGTATTTTCCTCCGCCAGTGATAACTTGACGTCGCCATGGTCTGCTAGAATGGGGGAGGTATTGCACTGCACTCGTTCTGTCACTACTCTGAGCACGGGCAGATAGTAGCTCGTGTGTTTAGGTTTTGCAGGCGAAGCCTATCCTTTCTTGTAAGGGTGGTGTGTCACCAAGGAGGGAACGAACTTCTTTTGTCGTTCAGTCAGAGTAGTGCTGTGTGCACTGTCAGCTACTTTTATTTAAAAAAAAAAACATCTGTAAAGTATTTGTAAAGATGCATGGACTCTGCTGACCAGCCTTAACAACATATTCTAAGGACCAACTTAAGACGGGGTTCAGCTTCCTGTAGCAGTGCTGCATGCATGCGACGTTCTTAAGTTATTATTTTTGCCTGATGTTTTAACAAAAATGATGAGGTATGCACCCAGACTATCGAGTGTTCTCCAGTTGATCTACAAAAAAGGACAACAGTCTTTTTAAGTACGAAACTAGAGTATATTTTAGCTCGTTGAGGATCGTTGTTTTGAAATACTGTTTGTTTGGCATCAGAAACTATACTCTGTAGCACAAAGGTTATCTTTCATGTGTTTCTATCGGCACAACTACAGTAGACTCGCGATCATTCAAACTGATAATTCTACTTTCAATTATTTCACACAAAATTCAATTTTTTGGTTGGTCCTCTAGTCTTTCAATGTAATTGAAAGCCTGCTAATTCAAACTCCCATCATTCGGTCAGTTTATACTTTTTGGGGTTTCATACCAAGAAATATTTGCTGCTTTCCCACTGTTTAAAAACTTGCGGGCCTATATAATCCTAACAGTCTAAAAATGAAACGTAAGCCCCAGAGGCCTTGAAGGAAACAGGTTTTGCTAGTAAACAAATATTTGAAACAAAGCAGATGCATGGTAAGCAGTGATGCTCCTCAACTGGTATAGAGCGTTGTGCTGAAGGCACACACCTATAGCAAAGAAGCAGTTGGCAATTCATGATTTTTTTAAGGGGGCAGACTGGTCTTATCCATTTTTTATTTATTCAGTAATCTTGATCAAACTGCACAAGATTACGCAGGTTTTCTATGAAATTTTTTGTCACTTTTCGCTCCCAAAGACGGGTCTGCCTCCTTAATAATGGCCAATGTATTTGTGGACCTTACTTGTTCTCCGTTTTCTGTTCTAATCATACTGTGTGGTGTCACCTCACCTACTGTCATAGGTCTAAGAACATCTGATAATTGAAACAAAATTCACAGGTCCCTTCGAGCTTGAATTAACAAGAGTTGACTATACAGTGAAACCTCGTTGAACCGTACCTGCGTAAACAGTAGTTTCGTTTTAAAAGTAGTGAAGTCGAATCCCCGACTCGGTGGCCTTTGAACATAATGCATTTTGTATCCGCATAAGCCGTACCAGCTTATCGCATATGTATCGATTAATAAGTAGTTTTTCCAATTGTCGTTGCGCACTCGCCGCGGCATGTCGTCCCCCACTGGGCATCCCGACAGAACAGCAAGCCCCAGAAATCGAAACACTCCTCGCTTGTTTGTGTTGATGATGGCGGCTGTGTTGGTGAGCGCCATTTCTTGGATTTTTCTGCAACAAGAAGCACTCGGCCGGCTAGGCTTCTGGTGTTGTCCACGCAATGGGGCTTTGCACAAACACGCAAACACAATGTACGCTTGCTTTGCTTTCTTCGTTCCTTTGGCGCCGTGCATAGGTGTTCTCTGGTTGATCCGTGCCGTACAGCTCTCGCGTCGTTTTTCACGTGTTGTGTATGTGTGCTTGTACTGCTTCGTACTTACGTCCAGCCGAAGCTGGGACAAAAGCATCGAGTGCTGAAACTAGAGGATAAATTGGACATTATTCGTGCTATTGAAAGTGGCACGAAAAAAATCGGTGCTGGCACGCGAAAAGCACCTACCGTTGACCACGGTGTGTGGAATTTGGAATTCCAGAGAGAAGTTGCTCGGCAGTGCTGCTGCAACTGCGAGAAGGTGCCGGCTACGCGGTTCCGAGTTTTCGTATGTAGAGGAGGCGCTGGTTAAGTGGCTAAAAGCTGCACGGTCAAAAAATCTGTATCAACGGACCCTTGCTCGTAAAGAAGGTCCTGGTTTTTGCCTCGCAGCTCAACCATGACAACTTCGTGTGCAGTAATGGCGGGCTGGCCAGATTTAAGGCGAGGCACGGCATTACCACGAGGACTGTTTCGGTAGAAGGTGCTGCTGCTGTTGTGGATGGTGCGGAGCAGTGGCAAAGTGGTCAGCTGAAGAACATCTTGGAAGACTATGCACCTGATGACATCTTTAATATGCATAAATCAGCGCTATTCTTTAAGCTGCTACCAGACAAAACGCTCGCGTTCAAAGGCAAGACGTGCACCGTCGGCAAGCATGCAAAAGGCAGAATATCAGTGCCGTTTTGCGTAAACATGACTGAAACCGACAAATCTCCGCTCCTCGCAATTGGAAAGTCTGCGAAGCCTAGATGTTTCAAAGGCGTCCGGTTGCCATCAGGGGTCATCTATCGCAGCAACACCAAAGCATGGATGACGGCAAAACACTTTGAGGAGTACGTGCGCCTCATCGATCGTCGTTTTGCGGCTAAGAACAGAAGAGTTGTTATTTTAGACAATGCTTCGGCGTACGTTGCCCTAGACAACCTGGCGGCTGTATAGTTGGCGTTTCTGCCACCAAACACAACAGCGATAGCCCAGCCCTTGGACCAAGGCATCATTCGAGCTGTAAAACAGCTCCACAAGAAAAATCTGGGGCGCAGATTTCTTCTCGCCATTGAATGTGGCAAAATATTCTCCGCCGACCTGATTGGCGCGATTCACCTGTTCGAATTCTCGTGGCGGAAGGTTGAGAAAACGACAGTTCAAAAATTGCTTCAAGCGTGCTAGCTTCAGTGTGTGTGTGGGCGACGCAGATGAAGCCACTGACACCATCGACCAGACTTCAGGCATCATAGACGAAGCTTGCAAAACTTTGCTAGCTGAAGTGCTCGAGCGACAAGGCGTTACGGAAGGCATTTCCTTCCCCAACTTCAGAGACGCAGACAGCGATGTGCAGACATCTCCGGACATGTCCGACGAAGCCATTGTTGCCTCGCTTGTCGAAGTGTCGTCAAATGATAGTGATGAGGACAACATGGAACGCGACAACACGGGTGATCCAGGTCCGACAGTGGCGAAGCTGCGCATTGCGTCAACGTTATGCGGGTATTTGCCGAGAAGAGGGGGCAGGCGGAACAGCTGGTTCACAGCATAACTGAGTTTGAGGCCGCTGTCGTTGCTGCTAGGCCGCCGCGTCGTCAAATGAAGATTACAGACTTTGTCACGCGAAGTTAATAAATTACTGCACGTTTTTTGTTCTTTCATCGCACTCCCTGAAGGTGTTTTTTTTTTTTTTTTTACAGGCAAGTGAGCGATCTGACACTATTTCGGTTAAGCAGTACTACCGTTTAGTACGTACTTTTTCTAAGCTCTGGCCAACTACGGTTTAACGAGGTTTCACTGCAGTAGTCTTCATGGTGCAAGTTACGCTATGATGTGTGATACATAAGTACACAGCTGTCATGCGGTTTAAACTATTGTGTTGTCACCAGGGTTATGTTGAGCACATTGTGACTCGGTGTCGTGCTAGATGTGGCCGACCAATTTTTCGGACTCCAAAAATTCAACTTGTTGGATATTTCGTACTTCAAAAGTGCACCGTAGGGGTTTCCCATTGGGCTAGTTCATTTTTTCGACCGATCTTTTGGACCAATGCGCCCTCTTAAGTTGGATTTTTCGGACTAAATCGCTTGTTTTGAACCTGTATGGACGCTGCGATCTTGTATTTTCTGCCAGCTTGACTACGTTTAGTGGCTTAATTTTAAAATGGCTTTCCCGTCTCCGAGATTGGAAAGCAAACATCATATTTCAGGTTTCAGAGGCCGTGTCTGCTCTAGACAACGCGGCACGGGACCATTTTCTAGTTTTCGGTCAGCTTTAGTGGTCAGCACTCTCGTCCTCGTACTGTACAGGGAGGAGGCGGAGCTGCGCAGTAGCCGAGTGAATGTGCCTGCCACAATGACATTAGGGTGTTTCAGAATAGCGCATTGCAAGCCCTTGCATTCCGGGCGAATGTCCCTAGACCTTTCCCTAGGGGGAGCAAACGCTATTCTAGAATTCATGATGCGTCCTCTATACCAGCAGCGCCTGCAAACATTATTCTAAAGCTCCATATTTAAAGACTTCGCTCATGCGGATGATGACAATTTTGTGCGCGGAGCTCGCAGATGAAGAAATTCTTCGCCAGGTTGTGCTGCAGCCGGAGAGCAGTTCAGATGATGACGATCACCCGCAGCTGTCTGCAGCAAAGATCGCCAACGCGGTGACGCTTTTGTCGAGCGTTTACAGGGACGATGTCACTTCAACGCAAATATGGGCGAACCAAATTGCTTCCAAGGGTAGCATGAGGCAATGCAGAATCATGGGGTTTTTTAAGCCTGCCTGATGCAATAAAGTTCATATTTCTGACGGAAATGAATTTTTCGAACTTTTTTTCAGTCCCCGCCAGGTCTGTAAAATCTGTCAGCGACTGTATAACCCTGCTTTCTATAGGCTATGCTGTTCACCACATCGCAGACTTTAAGGGGGTTGAGCTGTGCCAGAGGTGATGTTTAGATAGACGTACGGTACGAACTGCTCTAGACTGTGTACGAATTTGTTAGTGTGGTATCAAGAGCATACCAGGTATATACACAGCTTCAGTAGCAGCACTTGCCATTCAGGGTGTCAATCATTCTTTGGCTAAATCGTTAACTATTGTGGTACACAGCAGTTGAAAATGGGCTGGGGGATATCATCACATTTCAAGGAAACAGAATCTGTCTTGTGTATGAGCGCGAAGCAAGTCTTCGAATGATGTTCAGATGTTGATACGAATGCTGTGTGCGGTCATGTGTTGCATTACTGTCTCTTTGACATCCCATGTCTCCAAAAATTTAACGGGAGATATTCTGCAACTCCAAACTATTTTTTACATGTACCATTTACACTCACTTAATTACAGCGAAATCTAGATACAACAAATCTGAAGCGACTGCAGAAAGTTCTTCGTCAACTTGAAAAGTCATTGTAGTATTTTGCATAAAAATCGTAAACGCAAACACGGGAGCCGACTACTTGCGCTATGTATACATTTGGGACAGCGTTACGCTTGAACTAACATGAGATATTACAGAACCAGTTAAGGGGGGATGCTACACCTTCCAAAAACTCTTTTATTTTTGCGAGTACCTCAGTCAAATTTGAAGAGCCTATGTAGATTTTACTGCTGATTTCAAAAATCTAATTCTTTTTTTGCTGTGACAATTAGTTTTAAAGATATAATGAACTGCGACTTTTTCAATTAAGGCCTAATTAGCTAATTAACTGTAACTTGGATATTGATGTGCAACCTATAGAACCAATTCGGTATGTTCACAGTGTGCAATAAAGTATAAATCATTGTTCTGGGCTATTTCGAAGCAAAGTTGTGGGATGTTGAATATGACATAAAAAATTTCCCCATCTACACTTGAAACAAAAGATCCATTTAGAGAATTTTCTCCAAAAATTATTACAATAAAACTTACTTTACGACACATCCCCTGCGTTTATCTTCGAAACAAAAAAGAAATCGTATTGATAACCCAGATAGAACAAGAGATATTGCTCCGGCATAATGGGAAGCACATGAAAATTGTCGTTTTGAGAAATCGAGAAAAAACGTGGGCACACATTTTTATTGCAGAAGATGCAACAAGACAACCTCAAAACGCACCAGAAGCATAGTCTGAATGCATTCTGTGCTCATGCCTCCTCTTCACTAGCTTCCGGAGTTCCAATGAGGCTGTTCTTTTCTTGTTGGAGACAATGCTGCGACGGTGGTCTTTTTCTCTCGCTCTCCTGGCACCAGTACTTGTCGCATTCATGTCCATTTCACCTAAGATTGCCGTTGCAGAATTCAAATTGCCCGTGTTGAAGCGCAGCACTGCTTCTGCAACAGCTGCTTCAACAGCGAACAGGGACGCATGGTGCTCCTTGGGGGCCAAACTCCAGATTACCGAATGTAGGCTCTCGTTGGAGTTCTGCGTTTTGCCGCGTTCGCACCTCTGAAGCAGGGCTCTTTCCGAAAGCCGGGTATAAACCGGTAGTAATGCCTCTGCCACGTCTTTCGGTAGATTGTAGGCATGCCTGGGGTCGGGCTCACCCTTTGCTTTTGCGGCATTGTGCCGACACCATGAAGTTTCACCAGCTGGGCACAGACTGTGGTCCGAGCATTCATCAGTGGAGGTGACGTGGCGGTATGTGGCCATCACAGCCTTTTGCATCTCGCCCACGTCACCTTCATGCGATTTCAGAGCCCGGCCATAATATCTGCTCAGCCTGGTGATCAGCTCACCTGTGAGCCTGCCTTTCCCACCAAGGCCTCTTTTCCCATCGCACTTTTGTTTCTGCACCAGGTTTCTCAATGCGGTGCCCATCCGTTTCTGTACATGATTAATACAGTCTTCCTTCTGCACGTCAATGTAACCATACACCTTGGCGTCTTGTATGGCGCAAAATGTCCTAGAGTCTCCATCAGACAGCATAGTTGTGTAGCGCAGGCCATGGCGTTCAAGCGACCTCTGAAATAGAATTAGAGCCGCCTCCACTTCCATTTGCCCCGCTTTGCTGTTCGTATTTTTTTGGCATTTGTGGTTAGCCTTCCATTCTTGATAGCCCTCACTACTAGGCTTTGGGCCCACCTCGCAGCCTAGGCAAAAGTTGGAAAGAACGACGTAGTCCAACACGTAGCCACTAAATAATTCGATAACTGTGCCCACGCCGATGTGGGAAGAATGGCCTCGCGTCTTCCACGTGCCGTCGTAGCTAACGGCAATATTGCCCCGGTGGCCGAAGCACAAGTCATCATAAATTGTTCTAACCTTTTCCGCACATTCGCTCATAGCGGACTCAGCCGCTCGCGTTGCAGCGGGTGCCAGCGTGTTCTTCAAATGCCGCTGAAACGTCTTGTGGTGCATACCGCGGTGTGAGATGCCCATTGTTGCGAAAATATCGTTCATTTTCGTTTGGCCGTTGCCGGTAGCCACTATCGCCCTCGAAGCGAGAAGATTTACTTCAAACGGATTGCACGTTTTCGTGCCGTTCGCGCGGGGCGAAGTCCATTCATTCGCGATCTCGCCGCACCTTTCACACTGCACTAGCACTTTTACGGCAAGTCCGTAGTCCCGATCACCTCTGACGATCGTAGCCGGTCCGTGGCAGGCTTTGCAACACAAGGCACCCATTATCGCGTTTAGGATATCTAGATGCATAAGCAGATAAGGAGCAGCGTGGTCCGAGTCCTGTGCGGTTGCCTCGCTACAACTCGCGGTGAAAAAGTCAATTTTCCGTGCAGTTGCTTGCGCCGATGAAAGCCGGTCGAGCGTCGCTTTCTCCCGGGCATGATTTTCTTCAACTTCGGCGTTTGTCACCACCTTGGCGTCGATTCGTAGTCGTCCGGAGTTCGCTTCACCGTCATCGTCGTCGGAGGCAACGCGCTCGGTCGCACCATCGCTGAACGGCCGCGGAGCGTCGACACATCGTTCGTCGGAGTCAACCAAGGGCTCTGATGACTTCGTAGACTTTCTCCCACGACCTTTGCGTTTCTTGCGACCAAATGCGTGCACGGTCCGATACTTTTTTGCGTTTCCAGGCATGGCGATACGACCAGAAGCTTCAGAGTGCTCTGCCGATTTCAAGGCGTCACAGCGGTAACCCTTTCAAAATGGCGTCGGGTCGCGTATGCAGGCGCAAGCCGCGAGCTTCCAGCCAACCGAAAAGCGCCATTTCAGTTTAGCTAATGGCAGTGAGCGCGGCTCTTCGTCTTTGAGGCCCCGTTTTTCGAGCCGGGGAAACGCTCAATGTTGCTTACTGAATAAAAAAAAACGGCTGAAAATGCGTTCTTTCAAACAAGACCAAAATGGCGCCGATCGAGCGCGTAGTTCCCGCGTATCGTAGAGCCGAAACCTGCGCTATTCGCCCTCAATTTAAAGGGCAGGACGCCCGTTTTCGGTTTTTTAAAGTTGAATAACGATAAAAGTTGATGGTAATCGGCTGTGAAATTTTGTAAATAGGTGCACAATGATGTCGGGAACGCGAAAAGAAGGTCCGCGAAAACTCGATTTTTTGGCTGATTTTCGGTCCCGAAGTGCCGCGTCCCCCCTTAATGCTTATTTGAGGAACAGTCCATATCTTTGCCTGATGGGTATAGCTCGACTGTTGAACGACACTCTCAAGACCTAACATGATTTTTCTCTCAAGATATCTGAATGAAAGTTTCAGTGCATGTTTCCGACACTAAAGCTAGAGCAACTGCAAAGTTTCATGTAGCTGTGTTTCTCAGTTCCAGAGTTGTGGTTGACATGGGTGCCTGAGGAAGTCACTCATGAGAAATACCAGGACATAGAAAGATGAAGTTCATTGTGGTTTTCTAATAGATATCCCACGGTAGTATAGAGTAGCTTTCTTTTTAATCTCTTCCCCAAAAAAATTTTCACGCAACATTGAATTTGGTGTAGCTAGTAATTACCAGATTTATCAAAACTGAATTGTTTATTATAAATTAACAACACCAATTTAAAAAAAGAAAGGAGCTTGTTGCACCCTGGTAATGTCACTCGGAAACATAATTAAAGAAAACTATGCAAAGCTGATGAGGGGTCCTCGAGTTTTAGCTTTCTTCAGCACTTCCGTTTTCTCCAGAAAGCTTCATCAGAATAGCTAGAAGCGTCTTAACGCACTTATATCTTCCTTCGCCTCCTCTACATCTTTTTTTGTTGTCGTTTATAGTTTACATTTAGCCATACAGCATCCAAGTGCGGGCCCGGCGATCTCGGAAACACTCGACATCATGCGATTTGGAGAACGTCCAAGTTCAACAATCTGAGACAATCGGTGCATTTATTAACTCCAGCCACACTCAATGTGTCAAATTCTCAACTGGCGACCCCCAGAGAGGGGGGGGGGGTCATTAGCCACACCGCGAGTGCTTTGAATACGCGGCCGCTGCACAGCCTCCGTTGTCGCCCCTGAGGAAGGAACAAAGTTGATTCCAAAACGTCTGGTTTCTTCAAAACTTATCATCTCTCGGCCGACAACACTGTTCAACCTCTGCAAGTGTCTACGAAGTCTGCACTTGTAGCATAATGGCGGAACCTCAATGCACGCAGAAACCGCGTAGTGTGTGTCCGCGCACAGGACTTGCGCACTGTCTTTGGCTCCGTTACCGGCTTTGCGCGTAACGACAGAGAGGAAGAGCACAGAAGTGCAAAAGGGAATAAATAGAAATTGATAGAGAATGTAGCACAAGGCACGGAGTGGCTCAGCAGCAGACATCGGTCGATGCGAACGGAGCAGAGAGCAAACACTGGGCGAGCGCGCACCGTTGAAAGGAGTGACTGCCCCCTCGCTGCACAGTAGCAAATGGCCAGACACACTTTCTCCAGTGAGATATGAATGCGCTGCTCTAGCCTCGCGGGAACGCAATAGCGTCTCAACCATGCCGCCTACACCATTTTCTAAGATAGCAAACTAAAGTGAAAAAAAAAAGCGTTCAAAACAACACGAATATTGTGCGTGCGCGGCACCACACGGTCTGACAATAGTGCCCCCCCCCCCTTTTTTTTTTCGCGTTGCTCAAATCCTGGAAGCCTTAGGATCTGCTATTGCTGAAGAGTTTGTCAATACTGCTTGCTGAGATAAAAGGGGGGTGGGAGGGTCTACTTTTCGTAGCAATTTCCTCAGCTTTGCTCCTCCTCATCAAAGTCCAGTTATCCTCGATTTTTCCAGATTATTATACTTCAAGTTAATATGGTATTAGTGTGGGCCCTGAAGCAATGCATGCATGGCTCTCATCGTGGTGTCGGCTCTCTTACTAACAGCTCTTCTTTTATTCCGTCTTGTGAGGTTTGATGCATTTCTCACTTCTGTGCTGCTTGTTTTCTTTAAGTTTGTGTTCCCGTAGGTTAGAATAAAGGCCTTCAATTTGTAAATGTAAGCTATGGAAATGTTTTTGCAAAAATTGTGCGTGCATAGCCTATTTTTCAAATTCAGAGGCTATATTGCAAATAGTGTCTATCAGCTCTGAAAGTCTGTATGAAGCGGTGCACTTGATGACTGCAAACAATTGGCTACCCATACTTCTCTTTCATTTTTTGTTGTGTACTTGAAGTGTGCATTTCGTTTGCGCTGACGAGCTCATTTTGCATGTTAAACTGAAGCATCGTTTTTGTTGCCATATCGCGTTTCAGATGAGGGCGAAGTAAGCTACGCGGTGCCATTCACGAGGTAAGCAGAGCAGCATCTTGTAAAATATCATTCGAAACTAAAAGTGGGGGGACGGGAACACACATGTGCTTAGTTGAGCATATCCCTTCTTTGTACCCGAAATTTACTGAAAATTGTGCTCTTTTGGCGTAAATCTGACTGTCAAGGATAGCGCCAATGATGCACTTGCCTAGAGCAACCTACTGTATTTACAATATTGTAAGTCGACTCGAAGGTAGGTGGACACCCCTGAAATCGCTTGGCAAAAATAAAAAAGCATGAGTGCATTTCGTGAAAATAATTTTCTCCAAAGGAAACTACCGTATTTACTCCCATGATTTGCGCCCTCACATAATATTCACACCCCTAATACTTTACCAGCTTTAATAAAAAAAAATATTTTCCTGCATATTTTGCGCTTCCCGATCCGCCCATGCCTGCTTGCCGACGCGCACATGAAAAGACTTCAGACCTTCCGCACATGAAAAGACTTCAGACCTTCCTATGCTTCGAACGGGCGCGCGCCTCACCGAGTAGACAAGTTATCAAGCGGGGCAAGTCCCTTCTTTTGAGGACTTTCTCCGAACTAGGGTCCCTAAAATACCGCACCTGAACACTCTGACCTCTTGACGGGGCGCCGGAACTGCTCGAGCATTTTCCTCCCTCTATCTCCCCTTCTCTAGCATCGCGAGAATGCACGCTCGTGTCACGGCACGGTCAACATTATGCATCAAAGGCGTGTAAGGGCCTGCCCCGCACAAACCGTTCTCCTTGCCTGCGTTGCAATTCACGCTTGGTCAATCTTTGAAGTTCAGCTTTCGCCATCTGGCTGACGCATTGTTACGGTTCCCTTGCGATGTGCTACAGTGATTATGTATATATACGGCTAAATTGAAGCTCGCTTTTCTAAATTTTGCCAAAGAAAAACTAAACTGTGCTGCCGCAGAGCACTTCAAGGTGACGTACTTTAACGTGCGACGATTAGTGCGATCGCTTCGCGAGTAAGCTGGAGAGAGCGCACTTGCTAATGCAAGTTTCCTGCCATTGAAGAAGGCCCTTTCAGTTATGTCTGGATGCTCATATCTTCCCGCAACGACACGTGGTATGTGGGACCTAGCTTCTCTCAGCTCTGTCAACAGCTCCAAGAGAACAGGGCATTCAAACGCGCTCGACAGAACGGAGGACTATGCGTTTTAGAAGGGTGGTGGCGCAGCGGGCGCTAGTGATTCCCACTAAATCGCGTGGGATTGAATTTGACTAGTTGAAGTGCGTGCTCATTCTTTAAAATTAAACTTCGTTTGTTCTGCAATTTTTCTTTTTATTTCGTATATGCTGCGCACGTTAGGACTGTGGCACGATATTTTGCACCAAAGCCCCGCGTACTTTGCACACCCCTTCTTGGGGCGCCAAAATCACGAAAAGAAGTGCGCAATTTATGTGAGTAAATATAGTACTTTCAATTCCGATGTGCAAAGGTGGCTCCACGACAGAGCTTGAAAGCTGTGCAGAAAAGCTAGCTATGCAGGACTCTGTCAAAGCTTGAGTCCCCCAAATTTTTAGAAAGATTTTACAACCGAAATAGAGAATGTGTTGGCCTACATTTGTGTAAATACGATGATAAAAAAGTCCTTGAACTGTCCAGAATGAATACAGTAGCTTTAATTGACGCGAGCGGCTTGGCCATCTTTGGTTTACCGCTTCTTCTGCTACTTGTGTGTTTTCTTGCCTGAGCATTATTAATTGTCAATGCATGCCTGTCAATCTTCAAACGTGTTGCATGCCTGTCAATCTTCAAACGTGTATGCCATGATGCATGCAAGCCTACTCTACACTGCTCCTTGGTTTCAATTTTATATTTGAGGTCTGCGGGTTTTAAGAGGACGCATAGTCTGGGTTAAGTTTAAAGCAATAAGTGTATGTACAGCGCAGACCATTTATAATGTAACTGCTTGCAATGCAGTACCAGCTAAATGTGGTTTATTTTGATTTACTCTTCCGTAGAAGACCATGTGTATGCCTACAGCTCATTGTACAGTTTACACAGATAGGAAACAATTATGACATGGCTGCCGGAACATTCACAGAGAAGCGAAGGAATTAGTGCACATCTCAGCGAAAATGCACCCAGTGGGAAGAGAGCAACAACGGCGTCATGAAGGCGCAAAGGACACTGACTATATGAACAAGGAGTTAGGGGTAGAAAAGGGAACAGTTGGAAAAGAAAGGCGCAAGCCGGGCACGAGTGCATGGCATGAGGAGGGGGAGAGGTTGTTTAAGCACGTTCCTGCTGTTGATCTTTACAATTATCTTTAGAGGAAATGGTTGCGCCGTCGTAAAGTGCAGATGTCAAGTGTACAACATTGATTGTCTACATTCATTCTGCTTTAAGACTTGATCGAGCTTTCGCCTTAACAAAAAGCATGCGAACTTAATGATTTGGAGGAACTTTACAAAATACTTGCCACGATGCTTTCCCAATTGTGAATCGAGTGCGATCTCCGCTACACACAATCTCTGTGTTGTCTAATGCAAGTTTCTCACAGCAGCATGCCAAGTTACTACCTTCATTCTAGGCCTAACGAGCACTTGTCAGCAGTGACCATCATCTATAAAATTTGCTGTTTGGTTCAATGTCGACACAACGTTGACTTGTTACATTTAAAAGGGTTGAGTTGGGTTAGGTTACGAAATTGTTGATTTACACTGTCAGTCTTTATGAAAGGGAACACCCAATAGCGTTCCGGTAGCTGCTTTCAGGGCGTTCAAGCAGGAGTGAACCTCGTTTCGCATCATCTTATGACCAACCGCTAGTAATTGGTGATGTGATACCGACAGCAAGAATGTAACCTCCTCCCTCTTGAAGGCGGAAAGGCCAGCCTGGCCTCTTGCGTAATAAGCCATCAGTGGAGTGGCGATGTTGCCGTCAGATCCATCTCGCCTCACAGCCAGCCGTGGCAGTCTAGCCTGTCTGTGATCACCAATCACTGGTTTGTTTTTTTTCCCTCGCCATCATATGATAATGAGACGCTGTAGTGGACAGCTACGGAAATATTGACCACTTGGGTCTTTAACGTGAGCACACTAGCCTGCAGCATTTTCGCCTCCATCGAAAATGCAGCAGCCGCAGCCAGGAGACGATCTGCGACCTGCGAGGCTCCCTACTAGATGAAACAAAAAGGTAGCGGTTGCTTGGAAGTGCTGCAAGTGGCCACCTTAGCGTGCAGGGAACGCGCTCGCATGTTTCCACTCATAAAAATGGAAAGTGTACATGAACAACACTAGTGGTGGTTTTCGGCTGCCTTTGTTTTTGGAATTGTGCACACATTTGGAAAATTGAAAGCATGTGTTCCAGTATAGTTCCTGCACACTGTGCGACACTATGAGGAAGTCCACATGAACGGGGAGGTCTGAACATTTTGTCAGCAACTTACCTCTGCGGTGCACTTTTTTTCTCTGCATGCATTATGTCATGACCGCAGATCCGTAGACGTCAATTGCTAACGGAAACGGGTGCAATGTACACTCCAGTTGCATGCCTAATTGTCAGAATTGCATCGCTGCATGTTGGTCATTTTTTGCAGTCATGCAACTTTTGAAAAACGTTAATTTAGTTAGTGCGGATATGCACGACTTTAACTAGATAAGTTATAAGCAGCCTATGCTCTGTTACAGTTAAGGGGAGGACACTGGTTCTAGAGGTAATTTGTTTGGAGAAGATGGTATTCTTGTGAAATGGAGTCATTGGCATTGTTTTTTTCCTAGTTCAACATTTCACATATATTTGCCTAGTTGCCTAGTTCAACATATTTGCCTAGTTCAACATTTCACATATATTTTTGTGCCAACAGCAACTGGTATCCCCGCCACACACTATATATTGACTGAAAAAGCAAAAACAAAACAGCTCTTAGTCTTGTGCTGCTTCAGAATGATGTATGGTGCAGCAGTGGGCATGCATGCAGGCTGGTGGCTACTAAAAATTTAACAAACATTTCAGCATCATCTGCTACATCTTGGTTAACACGCACTTTTTTTTTCTTGCATTTTCTCAAAACAAGCTCGCCGTACTTTTTCGGGGCAGCACTTTCTTAAGGGGGCAGACTGCTCTTTGGGACCAAAAAGTGACAAAAAAATTCATTTTTTAAAATTGACATATTTGGTTTCTGCAAGAATTTTCCTATCTCTGCAAATTTTCATGCACCAGGAAGTAGTAATTTTTTTGTAATGTCATTTTAACTGTCCAGATTCTTGGTGCTGTTAACATGCAGAACCTGCAAAAAAATGGGGAACCGACTTTGAGGCTTCTTTATAATTTGCCAGACTTTTGTCTAAAGCTTTACTACCAATTTATGAGCGCCTTCATGAGGATTGCAAAACATGCGCATCATGATTGTTGCTTTTTGAAGAAACTGTGTGTTTTCAGTTTTTTCCATTTTTCTCAAAAAGTAAATTTGTGACTATTCAATTTTGAGGCCTCAATATCTCTGCAGCTAGGGCAGGTACAACAATAATTCTCTTTGTAGTGGAAACCTGTATGTGTGTAGAATGCAAGTATGGGAGCAGAATTTAGAGCACATGTCTTTTTAATTAATTACTCATCAAAATTGTAACACAATTCCAACTGCTTTTGAAAATGTATAGTTCATTTTGCTGCAAAATAACCAATTAAGGCCTAAAAACAAAAACGTCTTCCATACTTTCACTCTATAGTCATTAGTCTATGTTGGCATATCCTAAATATCACTTTTAATTAAGGACTTTTTTTATATGGTGGCCTTAAACAATAGGGGGTGAACTTAAGTTATCTCAGGAACAAAGTGAGTTACAAAAAAACTAATTAAATATTTGAAATCAACAGAAAAAAACTGCATAGCCCTGTGCAGTTTTATCAAGATCACTGAAGACATAAAAAAAAATGTCTAAGACCAGTCTGCCCCCTTAAGTTCAGTTCAAGCTAAATGTAAAAGCTTAAAATGCGGCGAGCAGATTCTTTTCTTTTTCTAAAATTTTGTTTGCTTTTGTTCTTGGGTGTTAGTAACTGTAGTTTATCCCCTGGACTAACGTGGTTTACTAAATTGCCAGTTGGATTTTAGAACTGCTTGCAGTATTTCATTGATATGCATTTTGCTTTTAATTCTTTGATGCATCCCTACTTTTTACCTGGTTAATTTTTATCTGTTGCCTCTCTGAGTGATAGTTATGAACATCCAATTATCATTCTTATTTGAGCCATGATCATTATTTTAAGGCATGAATGTAACCTTACTCAATTTCCATCGTGGCATGTGCAATGCAGTTTTAAACGAGGTACAGCATTGGCGGCAGCATGGTTTTGAGCTGTTGTGCGCGATGCCACAGATAAGATTCTCACTCATTGCCCAAAAGTCTCATTGGAGATGAATGAAAAAAAAAAAAGCGCTTCTTGCCGTGGCTTAGGCTGAGGTTAACATATCCTCGTGAAAATCAAAGTGAAGTTCTGCCGCTGCGTTTTTCAATAACCCAGTGAAAGTTTGTGATGTAAAACCCGACATCTTAATAATATGTCATATTATCTGGCACAGTTACCTTGCAGCATTTGACACCTATAACGTGTTTTCGTACCTATCACTCCTTTAGGCCTGATACACATACTTCTAACACGCATTGTCACTTCATAAGGATCGAGCCGTAAAAGTACAAAGTAGATAAGAAACCAAAATCTTTACTGTATCACGTATTAACTGTATCACGTATTAACACATATCAGGTATCTTATATTACGAGTTATAGCCGTGGTGAAGCATATATGCAGATTCGGCAACCCTACAACATGCTTATAGCTCATGCGTAGTCGTATATCACCAGGAGATCATGCACTTTCATTTTTCTGCACGCCGTGCATACGCTGAGATGTATCTACTCACAGATGATCGCGTCAAATGTATTTTTACCTTGACTACAATGTCAGATCGTAAAGTTCGATCGACAATCGGTTAGTGAAACCGGCCCACAACGAATACCAGTGTTTTCGCAAACGGGATGCATCGCATTATTCACCATGCACAATATTCCCAGTTTCACAGTCCGTAAAGATGAACCAATATTGTCGATGCCTTTCATCGCACACTACATGCCACAGTCAACACTGCACATTTTCGAAGAAGGTGCCGCTGTTCCTTGCACAGGCCACCACGTGTGTTCACTTCTCGTAGATAAACAGCCAGCTAACGTGGAGAATATTTCATCACGCGCTTTATCACACACCTAGATGTTCTCTGACACATGCCGCAGCTAATGTTGCCACTGTGAGATGAAGATTAAGCTTTCAAAAAGAAAGAAAAAAATGCCCTAAGCACCGAGCGACAGCACCCCACTCAGCCACCGGCCGGAGTGTTTTGCCAACCACCGCCTTGCACGTGCACTGGTGACGTCACGCTGTGACGTACCCCGGTAGAGGTCTATTGCCAGTAGTGCATGCACGAGGCGCGTGCTTGCGTACCCCGGTAGAGGTCTATTGCCTGTAGTGCATGCACGAGGCGCGTGCTTGCTACCTGCCAGTTAACACAAACTCGTGACGCATGTTTGTTTACATTACCCCTGCATTGATGTTGGCGTCGAGTCTCTGCATCTTGCTCAGTCACGTGGGGTGCACTTTAAAATTGGTTTAAATATTTTCTAAGCCATATTAGGTGTTGCATATGTCTCTATATAAATCTATCTCGCTTATCTCACCTTTTGAATTTTGTCATTGCTCCTTTAAGCTTGAGTTGAGCAAGCCCTGCTGCTTACAAATGCCAGAAGGCACAAATAGCTGGGTGCACCAAAGCTGTGTCTAATTATCTCCCTCTTTTTCTTTGTTGGTGAGGCTATTTATGTGGAGGTTGGGCTGCTTGCCGTGTGAAGCAAAGCTTCGGTGATGAGAACTTCATTAACAGGGGGTGGGTAGTTTTTCAAGGTGGCTGACCGCTCCTCCTTTGTTTGGATTGCTAAGAGGATACAAAACGTACACACACCAGTGCTAAGGAAATCAGTTGCAGCCTTGGAAAAGAAGAGTCCTCTTGTCCAAGCATCTGCTCCAGCACCCTCCCCTTTTTTACCAGTTAACCTTTGGCCTTTCTCCATTTGTCCAAACAAAAATTTCTTGGCGAGGCAAAGTTCGAACATGGGTAGCCACAATCGGACTGCAAGAGTCGTAACCACCCTGTTCTTCGGGCAAGCTAGCAAAACTGGCATTCACAGAAACCATAATGAACGAGAAAAGGATGGGAAGGTCAAACAGATGGAGAGAAAGTGTGTCAGTTGGATTTCCCAGTCTTTAACTGCCCCTCTCTATGCTGATGTGCCTTTATGTTCACTCAATTGACTATATCTAGGCTACCTGCAGCTCACGGGATCAAATCCCGGCTGCATTTTTGATGGAGGCGAAAACACTAGGCCCGTGTGTTCAGATTTGGGCACACATTAGAGAACCCCAGGTGGTCTAAATTTCCAGAGCCCTCCACTACGGCATCTCGTAATCATGTGGGGGTTTTGGGATTATATCTGGGCCATGCTAAGGAAGCATGGAAAGTTTAGATGAGCTTTATTTGTTATAAGAAGTGTCTAACTGCATTTATTTCTTTGGTATTCATATATGTCAGCATTTGAGTATACAATCTTGCTAAATGTGGCTTGGTTTGATGCATCTTTAAAGTTGGGGACACCGTAGAGTTGTTTTCGTCTTTTCTTGACACACTTTAGGTGGTTGAGAATTTTAATCCTTCAATAGCATGTGTCTGTAACCCATGGGCCACATCGTGCGATCTTCTGACACGAAATCAGATCCCCGTCTCCATGTTAGACAGGGATCACATGATTTTTATTCCGGTTTTGTACATATCGTTAAATGAACTTTCGCTTTGCTGGCAAAGGACACCTTGTGGCCCCCTGGGTGTCTGTGCCTTGTGCAAATCGGTCGTCCACCTAAAAAGGTTTCCAACCCCTGCCCTGTTCTAAAGTATGTGATTTTGCATGCAGCTAGGAATTTAGGTTGTGATTATAACTGAATCGACCGTGGTCTTTAAGCATGGCTGTCAGTTCAGCAGAATTAGTTGGCCGCGCATTTGTGCTCGTAATTTGAGGGGGCTTTGAATATCCTCTTTGGAACATTCCATTGCTACTGCTGCTCACAAACGAGCTGTAAATGTGACACAATGCAGGTCATTATACCGTATGGTGAGGGATAGCACTTTGAATGGGGACAGAAAAGACATGGCACTGACATGTAGCAAGTGCTGCGTCTTTCTTGCCCCTTTGTCTCTGTCTAAAGTGCACTACTTCACCGTACAACCAGTCACCAGCTCCTCTAACACTCACTCGTGCATGCATCTAGTCAAGGAACACACCACGTACAGCATTCTCCTGAGTGGATTCGATTGCGCATATGACTGTTTGAGGGGTTATCTAGTTTACCTAAGCACATACAATATGATGGGGTATGAATTGGTTTGCGCATCTTTAGTGTGTTCTTGAAAGCTGGAGAGTGTTGGTAAACCAATAAGGTTCTGGGATTTCCTAGCACTGTAGTCAAGGCCACACGAGCTTCCATGACTTGTTGCTTTTGTTTGCATGGCCATTGTTAGGATTGATTTGCATAGTGAATTTCAAGTAAAGAAACTGTTCACCAGTCAAGTTGTTTCTAATGTGCAGAAGACGTGAAGCAGCAGCAGTCATTCACTTGGGTGAGAGGGAAGGAAGCCAAATATATGATGATTGTATGTGTATTCCATGGCAGCAGTAGTGTATTATGTACTCATTTGGCATGTAGTACAGTTCGTGTTTTACAGGGAAAACTGTTGTGGGATCACAACTCTGGTCTCGCGCAGCGCCGTAGTTGTCTGCCACCGCTGGTGTCCGTAACCACATTGCGCGAAATTCGAAAGAAAAAAAAAAATGGTGCGGTGGAGCTTGGAACTCCGGATCGCTGGGTGCCATCCCAGTATTCTACCACTGAGCTATGCCGCTGCATGGGACTTGCTGGCTAACTTGCCTTAAACAGGCTTGATGTCAGGAAAACAATCGCGTTAATACGACTTGTCAAATGTTTTAAAACAGGAAAAGAGCAACCAGGCATCGCACAATGCGAATAGCGGGACAAGTGAGTCATACGATGCTCCAAACCATTACAAAAGCTTTTTCGTTCACCTATTAATTGTAGCACATACCCACTTCAGCCATAATTCCTCATTAGTCAGCCACTGCATGGACAGTTGGCACGAAATTCCTTGCAAGTGTTGAGCAGATACCATGCTTCTCAGAAGAATGGCGAAAAATGTCATAGCGAATGCAGGCCTATTACCGTAAAATTTTTATTATTAATGCCATAGTCGGCATCAAGCAAGTGTGCTTGCAGCAGTTACCCAATGACCCTTTAGAAAAGGCTCTGAAAGGACGCTAGTCTAGCTTTTGCCGTGACTGTGCTGCGCTTTCTGCGCAGGCCTGGCGTTTTTCGTTCTCACATGGTCATAGTGTGTGGTGGCTTAGTTGTGGGATGAAGTCTAACTGTCCATCTCGTGCATTTGCAGCACCGCTCTCGCCGGGATGCATCCGAAAACGGTGGCCGGCGTAGTCCTAGCCCTGTACGTCGGGGAAGCCGGAGCCAGTCACGCTAACATGTCCTCATCTTTGCTTGCATTCATTGTCCTTTGTTTGCGTTGTCCTCTGTTGCAACAATAAAGTGTTTGCTGTGTGTGTCTTTGTGAGATCTGGTCTTGCTCGCTCTCGTGCTCAGCACTGCTGGAGCTTCATTTGAGCCTGTCGGGCTTTAGATGAATTTAACCTTGTGCGTAATAAATTTCTTCATAAAATTTCATTTTGCAGTGTACAGTTGCATAAGACCATTTTGCTGAAGGCACTGTCATGTTTTGACTTGTCATGTTTTGCTTCTTCGGAGCCGCGTCAAGAGTTGAATTTTTTTTGCTCAAGATGGACGTAATCGAAATTGCAACGCATTTCTAGCATTGAGATTTCTATTTATGCAAAAACGGAGCATGAACTGCTTCGGAATCAAAAAAAAGTTTATTTCCTTTTTATTTACGCTCTCTAAACATCCCTGCGGTCCGGAAACTTTAATGAAGAGAAATGGTTTATTTCCTTTTTATTTGCGCTCTCTAAACATCCCTGCGGTCCGGAAACTTTAATGAAGAGAAATGTTTGCGCTTTTTTTATGTGAATATGTTACTGCAAGAACTTTGTGAATGCGGGCTATAATGTTGAAGTTGCAGGGTTTAGGACATACGTATCTGCTTCAGCCAGTTTCACATTTGCGCGCGTCCGCTCGCCACCCATCTTTGTCGTAAACATGGGAAGGAGTAGCCCATCGTGACTAGGGCACCCGGTACGTCAACGATGTCCTTGATACTTTATTGGCACGCAACCAACGTCCCAGCGGGGCTTACCATACGTGAGCGCGTCACGTGTCATAGCTGGGCAGGCAGGAAACACTGGGCGAGGAGCACTTTTCTTCTCGCGGTGAGATCGGGCTATAGGCAGCAGCAGTCGGCGGCACTTCGTCGCGCACGGTCTCAGCTGGTGGTCGACAGATAAAATGTAACATCTACGCTCTTCTCTACTTGATCAGTGCAGGATGCCTATGCAGCGTTTTACCCATGGTAAAGCGCATTCTTCCTTCCAAAGGATGCTCGCCCTGAGTAACTTTCTTCACGCTTTCGCACTAAATCACGCCTTTGCAGTATTGTTTTTACGTGGTTAGCTTGTGTTCCGCCTGCTGCGCACTGCTGTAGCGTGACTGCACAACTTATTTACATCTTTGTCATCTGCATACTACAAAAAGATATAAAATTTTAGAAAGCTTGCATATCTTTTCGATTAGTTCAGTAGCACTGTTCGCACCTTCTACACATTTTTTTTTTCTCTTATTCTATTCACCATGAAATGTGGGACAGTCGATAAATCTAATCAAAAAAGATTAGTGTCTGAAAGCACTTTGTGCTACATTGCATTTCGCATATGTATGCGAACGTTCTTGCACTGGTAAGAATAAAAAAAAATTTATATTAGAGTTCAGCAGAAAACTCATCGATGGATGACGTGTATGACATAGCCGTGGTCGATATAAGCATTTTTTTTTCCAGACAAAACAAATGGCAGATTCACGTACAGTGAGAAACTATTATACGCGGAGCACGAATGAGGAAGATTGATATGTCACTTTGAAATCTGCACGTTTCGAGGTGGACATAAATTATGCCGTACATGACTTCTATGTCATAATTATCATGTTTGGACAAGTCATTTATCCTCGCCGTCTATTCACGTCACATGATACCAAATTTGGTATATGTGGAGCTAGCGAAACTGCCGCGGGCGCACTTCATGTCTGATATGATTGTCAGTTTGGACGTGTCATTTACTTTCGTCGTCTGTTCACGTCACGCGATACCAAATTTGGTAAATGTGGAGCTAGCAAAATGGCCGCAAGCATGCTATGAGCGTTGTAGGTAGTCATTCTTTACATGATACGCATATCGTTATTGTCATGTTCAACGTGTAATTTACCTTCGTCTATTCACGACACGTGATACGGAATTCGGTATATGTGGAGCTAGCGAAATGGCCGCGAGCATGCTATGAGCATAGCAGGTAGGCATGTTTTTCATGACGCGCATGTCACTATTATCATGTTTGCATGCTTCATTTACCTTCGTCGTCGATTCACGTCGCGTGATACCGAATTTGGTATATGTAGAGCTACCGAAATGGCTGTGAGCGCATGATGAGCGTGGTCGTGACATACCCGTCACGATTTTCATGTTATGCCTAGTCATGCCCATCACACAATCATGTTATGACCTACCAATTTTGGTATTGAAAGCATTATCTAAACGGCCAGAAGATCTAAAAGTCGTAGGTGGCTAAATACATGGCGAATTTCGGCGATTTTGAGCGTATCTAAGAAATTCTTCGCATTTATAATGACCACTGCCTTCCGTCGGTGCCACACAATTGCTAAAGACACTGTAAAAAAAAAAATGAAATTTTCAGGGAAATCGTATGACAATATATATAAGGCATGCCGCCTGAATTTTCAATGGCTGGGCTATTTAAAGTGTTCTTAAATCTAAACACACGGTTGCGCGTGATAGTTCTGTTTTAAGCACGATGTGTCGCCGTTTATGTGATAGTAATATTTCTATGTAGTAGTACCAAGGCCACATAAATAAGGCTCCACGTATGATCGATAAACTACAGTGCCGTAGTTGTACACCTACCAACAGAGCACAAGTGCATGGCCTAGAGCCTGTTCTCTTTTTTTGTTTTTCTCACTACCTAGTTGCTATAAAACTCTGCATTTGCACGCCATTTAATAGTCCCCATGTTTGGGAGGATGTCAAGAGCATTTTGCGATGTGCTTGAAACAAAGCGGGCACTCTGAAATTATTCTGGCAAATGGAGAATACGACGACAATAAATATGACTCGGAAAAGTTGCACTCGCCGATCTTATTACTGTGCATTGGAAGCCGAGCAAGACCAAATGCTTTCGTACGTCGTTTCAGGCATACGTAGAAATGGTTACACAAGCGCCGACATGACCAGACAAACCACGCGCACATTAAAACACGTGGCTAGTATAGCGAGTTTCGTTCACCATGAACGGCTACACACTATCAAACATCCTACAACCTACAGAGCCAGCCGGACCACCAATATTGTGAACAAGAGGAATGCAAGACGTCGCCCCACGGATCTGTACACAGCTGAACAAAAAATTACTTCATGTAGCGCCGGATCCCGACCACTCCCTCAACTAAGAAGACGCATATGTTGAAGTCTGAAACATCGGAATCCTAGGAGCATACTCAAAAGAAACAATGCAATCCCACTGCAGAAACTTAACAGATGCCTCCAAATCTCTCGCATGATTAGCTGGATTGCCAACAAGCACAGAGGGCTGAAAACACTACCCTTGCACTTCTTTCAAGTTTTTGTGGTAAGCCATGTAACATACAGCTACCTATACCTTTGAATAACCAGGACATATAAACAAAATAATTAGACCTTACTCACTCTGCGATACACTTAAAGAAAGGCACTGACCCTTCCTTGATGGACATCTACAGAACAACTCCAAGAACTGTGAATTTACAACACTGCAGCAAAGTTATGCAAAGTCCACCTCGACAATCAAATAATCGGACTAGCCTCTCCAGAACTGGTATGACTGCTTGCTAAACTGAACATCATACCACCAACGCATGTCGGAAACAAACATACGCTGCCGGAGGCTTGGCGGAAAAGTCGTATTCAAGCCTCCTCCTTAAAATATGGATCGCACATTCCATGCAGGGGCGCGCGAAGCCAGAGCCCATGATAAATACTCCGACGACGACAGTTCCTTTTTAGTGGACGCTGCCTAGTCGCATACAGGAAAATGCACGGTGGCAGTAGTAAACCAGGAACAATGTTTTGACTGCATATCCACAATACAGTATGATGTTACAAGCATGCATGTAGGAGGTCGTTATTGCCATTGCGCTCAAAAACCCAGCGTCCACCTCCGTCCCTACTCTCTATATTGTGCTGCACGTTGTAGATACCGCTTATGTAAAACAATTAGTGTTATGGTGTATTATAGTTGTTTCTTTTGCTTTTCATTCGCACATGCGCTCTTGAGCTACCCTAGAATATATATTTCATGTATTTCTTTCATTAAACTAAGTTGTGAGTTCGCGCTTCTTTGTCTCCTAGCCTTTCATCCTCCCGTCCACTGCGTGCCTGCTAAAACGTTACCAAGAATGTCGTCAAATCAACTCGCCCAACTTTCTATTTTATTAAAGAAATATGATCTGCTTCTGAGATGATTTGCTCCATGAGATTTGCAATGTTTTTGAAATATTTCTAGCTTTCCACTAGAGTGCCAAAATAATTATTCATTACCTTGAATGTAAATGCAATTTTTCCAGTTTATTGCAGTATGTGAGGTTAGCTGCTCGAGAGTGCTCCCAGATGCAAAATAACTTGCTTTTAAATGCTCAAAAGCAGAAATTTTTGCTGCTCTAAAAATTGCTCCAGATGAAAAGACCTAAGTAGCATCACTGAGGGTGAAGTCACACAAGATAAGCATAGTGAATGATTGATCATATATAGAATAACCCCGATACTCATCGCCTAATCTGAAGTACTAAACTTTTAAAATGAAAAAAAAAATTAAATATTGCAAGCTTGCTATGCTTGCGAAAAAGATGCTGGTGACTGCTGCTACCAGTGCGAGCTGCTGGGCAGGATGTGTGATGCAGGAGCGCTGCAATTTACTGAAGCCCGAACAATTGTGCAGCTTGCTTTTACACTGCTAGTAATCATTACTTTTGTGTGTCGTTTGCCTATGTTTTACTTTGATATGTCGAATGAAATGCCACATTATTGCAAAACGACATCTCTCTGCAACAAACCTTCATAACCTCAGGCGGGACTCTAAAATTCGGCCCTGTAGTAGCTCTTATTTCGATGTCTCTTGTAACGAGTGCCGAATAGCCTGTTCAAGAAAGGGGGGCAAGCATACGTCGCACGATTGTTATAGTGCTAGACAATGTCACTTAAAGGGATCGGAACGCTTGGCGTAGTGGCGTTGGGAAACGCATCTAGCATTGCGAGGCAAGGTAAAATAGTTCATGACCTTCAGGTTATTAAATATTCACATGAAAGCTGCGGTAGCAAAGGGCACACTGCCACACGAGGGATGCCATGCCTCTGCTGTTTCATTATTGAGAACTTCTCTTTGCATTTTTTTTCTAACTTACTTGTACCATGAAGTTAGTCTTAACGAAATCATCCCGCATTGCGTTCCCACGTTTATATATAGGTTCCTCTGTGACACATCAGAAATCAGTAAACGATCACAAGAGATTCAATATTTTACAGACAATCCTTTTGCATGGAAATGTTGCATACAGGTATTTAAACAGTGCTATGTTATTATATTTTGTCACGAATATGTCAGTTATGACCATTAATAGATAGTAGCTTACATCATGCTGTTCATTTTGGTTGCAAAGGAATGCTGAATAATGCTTGCAACATTGGCGTCAAGCACAGGAAATGTTCCTAGACAAAGAGAGAAGTAACGTTTATTTGTACTCGTTGAGAATGACGGGGAAGAAGGTTTTCGCCTCTGCTCTCGTTAATCCTCCTAGCCTTCGGCTGGAATCCTCTGGGACTTGGCAGCGTGCAGGGAGAGACCAATGACATTACGTTGTTCTTCGGCGTCGTGGTTGACTAATAAGGCCTCCCAGGGTTCTATGTTCTTCTTGGAGCGTAGTAAGAAGGGAATGTTCAGACCATGTACACTAGACCTGCAATGGTAATACAGTGCGCATGCACATCTGGAATTTAACATTTCGGGGTGCCATTTACAGGTGAGTGTTTGAAAACACCCCGAATTGCAATTTTTGCCACGTCGTTTCCTCTTGTTTGTTGAGCTGTCTAGATATCCCTTGGATAGATATTACGATGGGATTTATAATGCGAGGCGATTTCATGGAATGTTCTGAGTTCGTCTCCCGTGGAGGGGTTTCTTGAGTGGAGGCGTCGAGTGAGCGGTTATCAACCAGAAAGTGATCCCTCGGGCAATCGCGTGCGTTCCCCTTCGGGCCATGATGAGCCGAGGATCATGTATGAGTTGCTTTGGAGGTACCATGGCTTTTGTTTTAAGAAGAGAAGAAAGAGCTGTACTTCTAGGCTCGTATTGTGTAGTAGACTTTCCCACGCCTCGGACGAGGGAGTGTTCAGGTGATCAGGCGGGGGTGGAGCCTCGCTGCATTCCCATAGCATTAGAGAGAGGGAGGCGACGAAGCCACATTGTGAGCAATGTGGACTGAACAGATCGGGGTAAATGTGTGCGTATACCCGGGGGCACAGAAACGAGTTGGTTTGGAGGCGGTGCCATGTGATTTCTCGTGGAGAAGCTATTTTTCTTTCATGCCTTGCTTTCGAGCGGACACGCAAGCAATGACGCTGGTTGTTTGAGTGACGGCGAGGTTGAGGCGTTCCGGTGCGACGGTGCTCCATTGATTCTATTGAATGAATAAGCCTAAAATGTGCATGTGGTCGACTTACGGTACAGCTACACCATTGACGTAAACGTGGATGGCCGTTTGGGGAGGGTACTTGTTCAGACGGCGGTCGGATGGACAAAGCAGCAAGAGCTCCGACTTGCTCTCCGTGTACATGAGTCTTGCCTGCGTCGCGTGCCTAACGACGGCATCGGCCGCATGTTAGAGGGTCTCTTTTATCTGGCCGTCTGAACCCACAGTCGTCCACAGCGTGACGTCGTCTGCATAGATAGTATGACGAAGGCCCAGGATCCCATCGAATGAAGCAGCATGCGCATAGCAAGGTTAAATAGAAATGGAGACAGAACCGCTTTTTGAGGGGTGCCTTTGTATCAGAGTGTGAAGTGTATAGAAGCGGAGCCACCTGCTAATGATATATTGTCACGTAAGAGTGAGGGTAGCCCGAAGACAGGAGACCGGGAGGTTAGTAGAAATAGGAGATCCGTTTATTTGGCGGACTTGCGCCCACTAAAGGAAAACAGACACACCGGCTTAGCGGGAGGCGAACTGCGCGTTCGACGGCCGTCGGGTAACATAAATATCCCACTGGAACGCAAGGCGCGTTTGACGGCCGTCGGGTAACAGAAATGTCCCACTGGAACGCAAGGTGCGTTCGACGGCCGTCGGGTAACAGAAATATCCCACTGGAACGCAAGGCGCGTTCGCCATCCGAGATACAGTCGCCGTAGCGTCTGGCGCTATCTCGTTATCAACGAATGGTCGACGTGCGGGCCATCATCTTCGCAGATGAGACGCGGTGCATCCTGGACCACGATAAGGCCGCGTGCCGGTGGTATCGGCATGCGCAACACTATCCGCAATACGCCTCGCGGCATTGCTCCCCTCCTCAACGTAAGCATCGACCCGATGCTTTGTTTAAAATAAAACCAAAACAAAAGTACAGCCTGTGCGAAAGTAAATGGCAAACAAGCACGAATCACGCACACATAAACAAAACAAGAGATGCAAACAGGGAGCCTCCTTTAGCGCGCATGATAGGGCTTCAAACGGGCGACGTGTACCACTTCTTGTCGTGCGCGGCGTCGTTGGGATGAACTAGCCCCATCAGGGACCACTTCATAGTCCACTTCACCCACTTGACGGATGACTTTGTATGGGCCGAAATAACGGCGCATGAGTTTTTCGCTGAGTCCTCGGCGGCGAACGGGCGTCCAAACCCAGACTTTGTCGCCTGGCTTGTATGTTAAATCGCGTCTCCGCAGGTTGTAGCGTCTTGCGTCGTTTCGCTGTTGGTCTTTTATGCGCAGACGAGCAAGCTGCCGGGCTTCTTCTGCGCGCTGAAGGTAGGCGGCTACGTCTAGGTTGTTTTCATCGGTGACATTAGGCAGCATGGCGTCCAGGGTAGTAACGGCATCCCTCCCATGGACGAGATTAAATGGTGTCATTTTAGTGGTCTCCTGCACCGCGGTGTTGTAGGCGAAGACCACGTAAGGCAGAATTAAGTCCCAGGTCTTGTGTTCTGTGTCTACGTACATAGCGAGCATATCGGCAATGGTCTTGTTCAAGCGTTCCGTGAGACCATTTGTCTGCGGATGGTACGCAGTTGTTCTTCGGTGATCTGTATGACTGTAATGTAAGATTGCCTGAGTAAGATCAGCCGTAAACGCCGTTCCCCTGTCTGTTATTAGTACCTCAGGTGCGCCATGACGGAGGAGAATTGATTCGACAAAAAATTTGGCAACTTCTACAGCTGTGCCGTTCGGGAGGTCCTTAGCTTCAGCGTATCGGGTAAGGTAATCAGTGGCCACTATAATCCACTTGTTACCGGATGTTGACGTGGGGAAAGGTCCCAGCAGCTCCATACCAATCTGTTGGAATGGTCTCGACGGGGGTTCAATTGGCTTGAGAAATCCAGCTGGTTTTGTTGGAGGTCTCTTTCGGCGCTGACATTCGCGGCAACTCTTGACATACCGCGCAACATCTGAGGAAAGGCGGGGCCAGTAGTATCGTTCTTGAATTCTGTGGAGTGTACGTGTAAAACCGAGGTGGCCTGCAGTGGGTTCGTCATGTAACGCTTGTAAAATTTCTTCTCTGAGGCTGCTTGGGACGACAAGAAGGTAAGCTGCCTTATTCGGTGCGAAGTTCTTTTTAACTATCACGCCGTTTTGCACACAGAAGGAGGATATCCCACGCTTGAACAGTGCAGGCGGTATGGAGGCCTTTCCTTCGATGTAGTTGATCAACTGTTGTAGGATCGGGTCTGAGCGCTGCTGTAATGCAAAGGTACTGCTGCTGATAGGCCCAAGAAAGGCATCGTCGTCTTCATGGCTTGGTGGTGCGCCGACAGGGGCTCTTGAGAGGCAGTCTGCGTCGGAGTGCTTACGACCAGATGTGTAGACTACCTTCACGTCAAACTCCTGAAGCCGTAGGCTCCATCGAGCGAGGCGGCCAGAAGGGTCTTTCAAACTGGCCAACCAGCACAACGCATGATGGTCCGTTACGACCTTGAAGGGTCTGCCATATAAGTATGGGCGGAATTTCGAGGTGGCCCATACTATCGCAAGACACTCCTTCTCAGACGTGGAATAGTTTACTTCCGCTTTCGACAGTGAGCGGCTTGCATACGCGATGACGCGCTCGCAGCCCTTGTGCTTCTGAACGAGAACGGCACCTAAGCCGATGCTGCTGGCGTCTGTATGTATCTCAGTTTCGGCATTTTCATCAAAGTGACCCAGCACAGGCGGCGACTGTAAACGTTGTTGAAGTTCTGTGAATGCCTCACGTTGCTCAGCTTTCCATTCGAAAGGGGCGTCCGACTTGGTGAGCTGCGTCAAAGGGGCAGCAATGTGTGAGAAGTTCTTGATGAAGCGTCGGTAATAGGCGCACAGTCCTAAGAATCGGCGCACTGCTCTCTTATCTTGCGGTTGAGGAAACTGTGCGACAGCGGCTGTCTTCTCGGGATCTGGTCTTACGCCATCTTTGCTTATAACATGGCCAAGGAACTGTAGTTCTTCATAGGCAAAATGGCACTTTTCTTGCTTCAGTGTCAGCCCTGATGACTTAATTGCGTCCAGTACCGTCCGGAGCCTTTTCAGGTGGTCGCTAAAGTTGGAGGCGAAGACGACCACATCGTCCAGGTATACGAGACATATTTGCCACTTGAGACCTGCCAGTACTGTGTCCATTAGACGCTGGAAGGTTGCTGGAGCGGAACAAAGTCCAAATGGCATCACTTTGAACTCATACAATCCATCCGGCGTGATGAAGGCGGTCTTTTCTCGGTCTCTTTCATCAACCTGAATTTGCCAATACCCTGTCTTCAGATCAATGGACGAGAAGTACCTTGCATCACTGAGACGATCTAGGGTATCGTCGATCCTTGGTAAAGGGTACATGTCCTTTTTGGTTACACTATTCAACCGTCGGTAATCGACGCAAAACCGAAGACTTCCGTCTTTCTTTTTGACAAGGACGACTGGTGCCGCCCATGGGCTTTTCGATGGCTGAATTACATCGTCGCGTAACATTTCCTCAGCTTCCTCTCGGATGGCCTGACGTTCACGTGCCGACACACGATAAGGGCTTTGATGGAGAGGGCGGATGTCTTCTTGTGTTATGATTCGATGCTTTGCCAGAGAAGTGTGTCGGACCTGTGAGGTTGTGGCGAAACAGTCGTCATAACGTCGAAGGAGGTTCTGGAGCAGTTGCTGCTTGCATTGAGGCAAGGAAGGGTTAATGTCGAATGACAGCTGCGAGTTGTGGGTCTGTGGGGTGATGGTCGCTGGATTCGAGAGGGCGAGAGTATCACTGACTTCCGCGATTTCATCGAGAAAGGCAATGGTCGTGCCTTTGGCCAGGTGACGGTGTTCTTGGCTGAAATTTGTTAGCAGCACTGGGCCCTGTCCATTCCGGAAGTCCGCAATGCCTCTTGCGATTGCGATATCACGGCCAAGCAAAAGTTGTATGGTACCTTCGACGACGCCATGAGCATTTTCGGCAGTACCAGTGGTTACGGGGATTAGGGTCGTTGATCGGGGTGGGACGCTCACGTCACTCTCGAGCACACGGAGGGCTGCGCGATTATGTGGTGCCGAGTATGAATTTATGGCTTCATTCGAGGAAAGTTTGATGGATCTGGACGCCAGGTCAATAACCGCGTGATGTTGAGTCAAGAAGTCCATGCCGAGAATGACGTCACGGGAGCATTGTGGGAGCACCAAGAAAGTGACAAGGTATGTGTGACCATCGAATGTCATCCTTGCAGTACATCGCCCCGATGGGGTGAGGAGGTGGCCTCCCGCTGTGCGGATCTGCGGGCCGTCCCAAGCCGTCTTAACCTTCTTCAGTTGTGCTGTCAATGGCCCGCTGATGACCGAGTAGTCAGCTGCTGTGTCAATCAAGGCAGTTACCGGGTGGCCGTCGATAGATACTTCAAAATCGGTGGCACGTGGGCTAGAGTTGCGCGTTGGTTTTGGGTTCGGGTCACGGCTTCGTCTTGTTGCTTCGTTTTGCTTCGTCTCGCGGCTTGGGTTGTTGTGCGTTATTGTTGTCGTAGATAATGTGCTGTCGTCATATATGGTTGTCGGTGGAGGGTCTTCAGCTTTTCCTCTTGAAGCAACCTCACCTCCAAAGGTTGCTGGTTTTAGTTTCCCCTGCGGGGGCTTGGGGACCTTCTTCGTTCGTTGTTGCTGCGGTTCGGTGACGTGAAGTGTGGGGATGGCGGTGATGGAGAACGGCTGGGCAGGTACTCTGTATGGCGCAAGTAGTCTTCGATTGCCGGAGGTCGTTGTCCAGGGCGTGGCCGTGGTGCCTGAGATGAGAAGCCATGCAGTCCCATCCGCCTGTAAGGGCAGTGTCGAAGAATGTGGCCGGTCTCACCGCAGTGAAAGCATAGGGGGCGGTCATCGGGAGTTCTCCAGGTGTCGCATTTTCTTTGGCTCGGGCGTCTCTCGTATGTAGGGTGGGCGGGTAAGGGCGGACGGCTACTTGGGGCTGCAGCGTACCGTCGAGGACTGGGCTCGTTTCGTCGGGGTGGCCTAGTGTTCACTGCAGCGGCGTAAGTCATTGCTTCGGCCTCTGTTCGAGTCGTCGCTGATGAAGAGCCAAGCGCCTGCTGGACTTCATCACGCACTATGTTCAAGAGAGATGCTCCTTGGGGGGGGCTGGGGGGTAGGCGGTAGCAATCGGCGTAGTTCTTCCTTTACCACTTCACGAATACCTTCCCGCAGATCGTTGGTGGTTAGCCCACCCCGAATCGGTTCCGAGTAGAGCGAGCTGAGCTGGAACGGGCGGTTGTATTGCCGAGTCCGGGCGTCCAGGGTCCTTTCTATGGTGTGCGCTTCTTCAGTAAATTCGGCGACTGTTTTAGGAGGGTTCCTTATGAGACCGGCGAAAAGCGACTCCTTCACCCCTCGCATTAGGTATCCGACCTTTTTGTCTTCGGTCATGTCTTGGTCCGCTCGCCTGAAAAGACGTTTCATTTCTTCGACGTACACTTTTAGGGTCTCATTGGGCTGTTGGGTCCTCGATTCTAGCAGCAGCTGGGCCCTTTCTTTTCGCATGATGCTGGTGAAGGTCCTGAGCAACTCATTCTTCAGAAATTCCCAGGTGGTCAGTGTGGCCTCATGGTTTTCATACCACGTTTTGGCGGGGCCGTCCAGGGAAAAGTAAACGTATCGCAGCTTCATTTCTTCATCCCACCTGTTTATGGTAGCCACGCGCTCGAATTGGTCGAGCCATTCTTCTGGGTCTTCAGCGGCATAACCATGGAAAGTTGGGGGCACCCGCGGCTGCTGCAGCATGACAGGGGTAGGTGATTGCGGGGTGCTCATGGTGGCTGTGGAAGCGTCCTTTCGTGGTCGCGTGGGGTCCGGTAGCGGTCCCAGCTCAGGTGGCAGGTTTCGGAGGCGGCGACTGCTTCGAGTATCTGTGTCTTCAGCGTCCTCGTTCTCTGCAGTGGCTGTTTTAAGGTCGTTTTTGTGCATACCCCGCACCTCCACCAGATGTCACGTAAGAGTGAGGGTAGCCCGAAGACAGGAGACCGGGAGGTTAGTAGAAATAGGAGATCCGTTTATTTGGCGGACTTGCGCCCACTAAAGGAAAACAGACACACCGGCTTAGCGGGAGGCGAACTGCGCGTTCGACGGCCGTCGGGTAACATAAATATCCCACTGGAACGCAAGGCGCGTTCGACGGCCGTCGGGTAACAGAAATGTCCCACTGGAACGCAAGGTGCGTTCGACGGCCGTCGGGTAACAGAAATGTCCCACTGGAACGCAAGGCGCGTTCACCATCCGAGATACAGTCGCCGTAGCGTCTGGCGCTATCTCGTTATCAACGAATGGTCGACGTGCGGGCCATCATCTTCGCAGATGAGACGCGGTGCATCCTGGACCACGATAAGGCCGCGTGCCGGCGGTATCGGCATGTGCAACACTATCCGCAATACGCCTCGCGGCAATATCAATGATACGGTTTGAAAGTTCACATTTGTAGTTATACGTACGTTCACTTGGTCAATGACGGCAAGGTTTGAGGCGATGGCTTCGTGGCGCGCTCCGAGTCGAATGCCTTATGAAGGTCTAGACCAAGCACGGCGCAAGTGCCAGCCTTTGGCGGGGTGTGAATTAAGGAGGTCGTGATGTATTTGCACTAGCGCGTCTTGCGTCGATAGGTGGGCGCAGAAGCCAAGCATCGTGGGAGGGGGAAGGTCATTTTCTTCAGCGTAGGTCTGTAATAGGGCAAGGACAACTAATTCTATTAGCTTGCCAATGCAAGATGTGAGCGATATGGGGTGTAGGTTGGCGATGTCCATCTTCTTGCTTGGTTTGGGGGTATATAAGCCTCGCGTGTCTCCACTCTTGTGGTATGTGGCCGGAGCGTCAGCACTCATTAGCGTACCGCGCGAGTGCAGCCACTGATTTCACGTCGAGATTTCGGAGGGACTTGTTGCTTACGCTGTCAAGACAGATGCTGATGTGCGAAGCTTGAACATTGCGGCGTAGATTTCCGCCTGCGTAATATCTTCGTCCAGTTGGGAGTTCGGTTTGCCGCTGTGTGGGGGAAAACGGTCCGGCGGCACGTTTGGCTGGGCAAGATTCACTTAACAATGAGCGAACTCTTCGAGCAGCTCAGCGTCTGTGCCAGGGTAACGATGTAGCAGCCAGTGAAGCTGTTTTTGCGCAGGCGACCTTGACGCACAGGGATCGAGCAAGTGTCGTAGTAGGTGCCACGTTCTCTTGCAGCTCATCTGCCCATTGAGACTGTCACACAGCTGACCCCACTGCTGTCTCGCAAGGGCGAGGCTGTGGTTCTCAATTTCACGCTCTAGCGCTTCGATGCGGTGGCGTAATTTCTTGTAGTGACGCTGCCGGCGCCACCTGCGCAAGAGGCCAGCGTGTGCCTCCCACATGTGGAGGAGGCGAGAGTCGGTTGTGGGCAAGTCAATGGTATAGTCTGCCCTTCATGGGTTGTGACTTGCACGCGTGCTCTTGTAAGGAAGAAATCCATTCATTGATGTCCGTAATGTTGTCGGAGGCTTGTTTTTGACGAAACTGGCGTAATTTCGGCCAATCAGTAATGCGAGCTGTCGGTTTCGGCTTCTTGCCAAGACACCTTTGAATTATCGCGAGAATGTTGTGGTCACTGCCCACTAAAAGGCCCGTGTTGTCCCAAGTAGCACGCGTAACATTCTTGCACAGTGTAAGGTCCAGCGACGTGTCGTGACACACACTGCTGCCTATCCGTGTGGGCGTCTGCTGCAGATCGTTAAGTAGAGTAAGGCGAAGGTCTTGTACTAACGACCATAGCTTTCTGCCTTTCAGATCCGTGTGCGTTTGCGTGGTAGAATCTCTATGAATGTATGTTGAATGCCCGTAGCTTCTAATTCGTGCTGTACAGCTATGAGGCTGCTGTGAACGAGCGTGGATGTGCAGGGGGTAGCATGCATATCAAGCTGGTGGTTGGCCACGTAACTGGGAAGGGTGGAGAGAGTAGACGTCTCTTGCAAGGCGAAAACATCCGGGGTCGGTTCCGTCGCCTGCAGATCAGCTTGCAGTTTCTGTACGAGCTGTTACAAGTGGCTCCATTTCTTACGGTACCCCCTGCAGTTCCACTGCCATATGGTGAGTGTGGGACACGCTGTTATTAAGCCATTGCAGGCTTGGGGCCCGCCTGCAGCGTGGCAGGTTGGCCGAATGTGGGCAGATGCTCGAGCCGTGCATGGATTTTAGCGGTGGTGAACTCTGTGTAATTTGTTAGAGCATTCAGTAAATTATTGGTGGCCTCTTTATAACTCTTCAGGGCGTTCAGTGAGGTGTTCGTGTCCGCAATGGCATGTTGCAGAGTGTTGAAACGGACTTCGAATTTCGCGTCTATAGGGTCGTGCGAGCCGCAAGTATTGCTTTAGTGAACGCCGCAGCAATATCAGTTTTAGCATGAAGCGACGCGGTGGAGGTGTTTGCCGATTGTGGCTGGTTGCTCAAGGGTTCTGTCTAGCTTTGCTTCTAATGACTAGATTATTGTGTAAGGTTTCCTATCTGGGGCATTAGTTTAGAGAGCTGAGACTGCTGTGAGGAAAGTTGTGCCTTAAGTGAAGAGTTCTCCCTGACCAACTCCCTCACCTGTGGATCCTGCGATGTCGGTAACTCTTTGAACGACACTGGGGGTCATTATGCCCAGGCAATTGAGCTTCTTGGGACCAGGCACGGACGATGACTGTGACAATCCCTGGGACGAACCAGGGGAGGAGGAGATACGCGACGAGGACTCGTTGAGGTAGCTAGCAGAACGGGACCGCAACTTGGACCGGGACTGGCCACGGTTGCGGGGTCCCGAACGGCTGCTCTGTTGCTGCTGCTGCAGCTGGCCGAGAGGCGGGTACGACTGCTTTTGGGACGGTGAGTGATTGGTGTGAAGAATTTATGGCTGCTGCGGTTGTGGCTCTTCGTTGGGTGCAGTTGCAGTTCGAACTGTTCGTTGCGTGACCGCCTTTACAAATGATGCAGCGGGAACGGCATGTCGGTTGGGTGCCCTGTGGAATAGGCGTGTGTTCCACGCCACAACGTACACATGTAGCAGTTGCGTTTTGGATGAGGGCAAACGTCAGTTCGGTGACCCACCTTGCGGCAGTTAAGCATGCTTCTACTCTTGGGTAGAAGTGGCAGGGGCATGTAGACGCCGTGATAGATGATCCGTCCGGGCAAACAATCTCCAAGCATGGTTACGAGTACGTAGTTGATCCGTTTCATGCGACGGCCTCCCAGGACAGGCATAGTTGGGTTGCTCTCTTGCAAGTCCTTCAATACTTCTGCATCAGTAAAGCTGCCAGAGGCATTGAATATGATGCCACGAAATGCATCGTCGGGTGGTCGGGCTTAAACGTGAAATTAGATGGTCTGGACTCCAATCTGCAGTGACGTGACGCGAAGGTAGGCTTGTGCTTGGACGGATTCTCGCACACTAAGGGTGAAGGTGTTGTTTGTGGGGTGAACCCGCACTTTGTCGCGAGACACAGGCGGCTGGTCCGGTAGCGACGCGGCCTACAAAAGGGCTTTGTACAGTTGCCATGGCGACAGCTTCGTAAGGTCGACGGGAGATTTCGGCCGTTCCACGATGTGGATAGCGTAAGGCGGCATCCTAGGTAGTGAACCGCGTCTTCGCAAAGGCGGCGGGCACGGTTTCAGGCCGCTTGCTGGGCGCCGTTTAGGTACGGTGTTGCCTGGCAGAACTCAAGGCGTCGCTTCTCTTGGGCGCAAAAACCGGGCGATGACTGCCAGGCTGCCAAGAGTCGTCCGGCCATTTTTCTGCCGAACTCGTGGTTCCTTCAACCATGTAATCGATGTTGGGGGCGATCGGGCGCGGCAGGAATGCGGGGGAAACGTTAAAGCACAGCACTGGCAATACGCCTACGCGAAAGAAAGCGGGAGCATTGCAAGAGGCATGATACCGTCTCTCACAAACGAGAGAACTAGAAACGCACATTCGCTCTTTTTGAAAGCTCGAGAGGGACTCTTGTTTCAGGAAAAATGGGGCCTGTGAATATCAGTTATTGCCAGCAATCCTGCCATAAAATGAGCTAATATCTGCAGTACCAACATTGTAAATGCACACTGCTTTTGCCTCTAATAAGCAAGAAGACGAGCGCATTCCACCTCTGCCTCTTTGCATGAGACAGCTTGAAGTGCATGTTGCTTGCAGAAATGAAAGCAGTATTGCAGTCATTCTGAATTGGTACAATACAAAATTTAAATGTTGGTGTTCAACATCCCAAAACTACGATATATATGTGAGAGATGCCGTAGTGAAAGGGCTCAGGAAATCGCGACTGCCAGAGATTCTAAAACCAGCGCCTTAGTATATGGACTCCATAAAATGTGGCTACTGCTGCCAGGATTGGCTTCTGCGAGCTTCAGGTCTGCATTCGAGCACCATAATCACGGTGCGTGGTACTAAAGATGTGCCATACCCCCCTACATAGTCCACAATTAATGGAGTGAGCACAAGCAAACTTTGCTGCCAGAACACACCCACAGCATGGATATACTGGTGCATATGGATATGGAGAAGCATAGCAGGCAATGCATGACATGCAGCACCTAGAAGCAGGTACTGCACTTCAGTTAAGCTATGCTGGTTTTTGCTTAGTAGCAGTGCGCTAGAACAAATTCACACGTGTATCGAGGACAGCCGGACAAGTCGACCACTTATCCACCCTGATCATCATGGTTTCTAAACCAAATGCTCCTTGCTATCGCCACCAAGCACTATCCTACACTAGGGGAAGAGCTTGAGTTGTTTATTTAATTATAGTTTCATTTAACTCTGTAGCAAGTGGGTGTGCTTCAATGCTCTCGGGCTGCTGCACTTAAACGTGCTTTGATGAGTGTGGGGTAGCCATCGCCTCCTGTAAACTAGTTTCTGCCTCATAGCACATGCGCTTCCTTTGCCGACTTTGGAGTAAACGGTCGGTTCTTGGAAGGAGATTCACTGGACGATACCATGGCTTGTTCCCACGGGCTCCTGTAGCAAGTCGAACGTCAGCAACACTGCATAGTGTGGAACACTGTTTGCATTATGTTGTCTACTTACAAGATGTGCAATACAGCAGTCTTTTGCTGCAAGTATTAATTTGTTTTATAACGAGGTTTGACTTCATAGCTAACTTCCACAATCGCAAAGTTAGCACCGTATCAGTTACAGCAAAGCACATTTGACAAATCGTTCTGTTACAGGTCAGTTTTTTTTTTTAATGGGACTCTGTCACTGCAAAACTGTTTGTCACTATGTTTCACCACTAAGAGAGCTATGCGACAAATCTCATTCACGTAACTTGGCGATAGCACCATGGGGATTGTGTTATATTTTGAACATATACGCTAAGGGCTCTCTGCATGTGGCTTAGAATAAATATTTAGGAATATATACTTTATAGAGTTCTCAACAAACTTCTTTTAACCACAGCAAATTGTACAAAAATGCATGTGCTTATAATAGTACCTATAACCAAGGCATTTTTTTCGTCAGGTGCAGTTTATTTACAATATTTTACATATGTCCCAGCATTTAGTTTTTACCGACCAGTCGTTGTATTCATATTGCCCTCAAACTAATGTTTTTACTATTGCTTGTATAAGTAATAAAAAATCTGGACATATTACGCACCTTCTTGGCAAACTACTGCAGTTTGGGCAGTGTCTGTGCTGGCAACATTGAGGAGTGCAGCTGTGAATCGAGAATAGTTTCGCTTTATTTAAACATACAGTACTGAAATTACTATCCCTGCCTAAAACGTACAAGTGCAGAGGCAACTTACGAAAGTTGACAAGTGTGATTACACAATACTGTATACAATCAAAAGATGATTGGACAGATTGCGAGCAACAAATTTAAGGCATAGCCGCAACATCGTTGCAATACATATTCCGCATATATGAGCATGCCAACAACAGAGTTCTGTAAGGGTGATTACCTTAGGCATTACAAAATTTGTAGCTAGCACACTATCTAATAAGATTCCTCACACATGAACCAGAAATTGTGAACCATTGCACTAGCACTTCTGTTTTACTCACTAGCCAGGCATGTCATTTCTCACGGTTTGCAGGAGGGGATACTTGCAAACTGTGTAAAGTCGAGCCCTTTACCTTATCGCTCAGCGAACACCAAGCGCAAACATCATGCAGTGAGAACAAAACTTGGTGGCGGCCTGAGTCAACACTATCTTCACTGAGAATCTTGAGTACAGCATGTTGGAAGCAGCATGAACTTTTGCTGGAACTGAGTCAAGTTCGTTCTGCATCACAATCAAGCAGGTCGTTGCAGCGAGAATGAAAAAGTATCCTTACGAAAAAAAGTTCTACAAACATGATTCCGGGCTCCTCTTACAGTCCCTTTAAGGAGGCATTCTGCATTCGAAACTTCCACTTTCTCCTCCTCTGAGGAAAATAAACTGTAGGCCACACGTCCCACAACAGAAAAAAATCCACGCCAAGGACGTTCTTGCAGCTGTCCACCATTCCAGATGCAATCTACACTGTGTGCCTAACCAGCAGCTGGTCAAAGCATCCACAGCGTCAGAGTCTACATGTATTCAAAAAGCAATACTTAAGTTTCTCATTTACTCGCATATTCGCTATGTGACAAAAATAAGGGCTCGTATTGCACTACAAATATTGCCAAAGGGAAGGCGTCTCGTGATGTGTGCTGTCAAGACGGGAAGGTCCATTGAAACGGGAAGTGATGAAAAGAGTCGTTCTTGGGCACGGAGTTCCAGCGGCTATCGTTTTGGTGCTGTCCCGAGCAGAGGGGTGAGCGTGGGTTCGTACGGAAGGCTCCCAAGGCAGCAACAACATGTCTGGCACGTGCAAAATGTCAAAGGGAAGCTGCCGGGCTTGTTGGTGGTCCCCATGGTTTCCAGACTGCAGTAGAGTGTCCCATATGGGCATGCCTCAGAGTCTGCGGTAGGTGCACAGATGCCGCTTGCAACTTGGACAGTGGTGGTCCACATCCTGGCACTCGGGAATGCAGCAGGGAATCAGGCAGCAACCAAACCAACAGCTGCACACACATAGAGACAAATATGCATCAGGTTCAGCAGAAAAAGCATGCCACAAAAATGTACAAATTGCATGCCAGATTTCACTGCATAACAAACACAACCCTTAATATTATCATGAAAGTTGGATCCTGTTTTTCTTTTTAACATGATTTGCACTCTGAACTTTCATCTGTGCAAGGGAATACAAAAGTAAATTAATTTCTGAAAAGCCTAAATCAGTGATATTTGTTTTAAGCAACAAAAAATGTTTACGTTGAGTATCTGCTGCATTTCTGAGCATTGGCTTGTATGTCCACTTAACTGCACTGCAATCTTCCTTCAGGCAACATAAAGATGCATCAGCTATGTAGATGGTAAGATCGAACGCTACTCTGTATTTTGACACCTTTTTTTTTTCATTTTATTGAGATTGTTATGACTACATTTCAAGAAATTCACAACACTGATTAGACCCAAAGCCATAGGCTTGTAGGGGTTCTAACAGGAGAAAGTATACAAGCAGAATACAATTTGTATATAAAAAAAATAAGAACATCAAAAAACGATTTTTCAAAACACAAAAAAATACAAGATATAATTCGAATTTAAGGTGAAGTAAATGCTCAGAAATGTATATAGAACACATTGTTGCACTTTGTTCATAAATAATGAAATAACCAAGAACAGACAAAACATCAAACTATGTGTAAGGCTTAGTACATGGTCATTACTATTGATCTACATGTAGCAAATATTTTTCGAGTGCGCTCGAGAAAGCCTTAGAATATTTAATCTGAAGTGGTATGTTATTCCACACTTTGGCTCCTACGAACTGTAGTAAGCGTTCACCATACACGTTTTTAGTAGGTGGAAGATTGAAATTCCGCAATGCATCTAGTGACGCACCTGCATCTAGTGACGCAGGACGAGGAAGAAAAGATAGATACATCGAAAGGTACACTGTGTGCAATAACATTATTGATGGTGACTGCAGTTTTATGCTGCCATAAGTAATCAAAAGGTAGAATATCTAACTTGTGAAACAAAGACGCACTGGGTTCATTATACGCCGCATAATCTATTATTCTAAGTGCACGCTTTTGTAATATTCGTATAGGATCAAGGTAAGTTTTAAAGGTCCATCCCCATGAGTCTAAGCAGTATGATAGATTACTATGAACAAACGAAAAATAAAGGACTAAGAATATTTCTGCTAAAATAATTTCTGGCAGCCAGTAGCATAATACTGCAGCCAGATGCTAGCTTAGTACAAACAGAGTTAATTTGTTTTTTCCAGTGTAATTGGCTGTCGAACACTACATCGAGCTATTTAAGTTCTTTTACATGCTCAAGTTGGCAGTTGTTCATTGTAAGTCGAAATGACTCACAGTTTACATCTCGTTAACGGGAGTGAAAAGTGGTGTATTTGGTTTTCTTTGCATTGAGTGTTAATTTGTTCACTGTAAACCACTTAAAAATATTTTCTAGTTCTTCTTTAGCTCTACATTCTAGATCAGCTATGTTATCGGCGGTAACTATTAAAGCTGTGTCATCGGTGTACATTAGCATCTCGGCCGATTTGAGTATGCATGGCAAATCATTTACGTATAGTGAGAATAACAGTGGCCTCAGGACCGACCCCTGAAATACTGTCTTTATGTTTAATAATGACGACGTAAGATCTTGCATGTTGACCATTTGATGCCGTACATCAATGTAGTTAGAAAGGAGGCTAAAAACTTCGCCGCGGAATCCATAATGTTTTAATTTCCTAAGCAGAATATTATGGTCGACGGTATCGAATGCCTTTTTTAAATCAACGAAGACAACTGCCACAAGAAGGTTGTTGTGCAATGCCTTGTTAATCTTCTGTGATAACGATAACAGAGCTGTTGATGTGGAATGGTGTGATCTAAATCCATGCTGCTCCGGGCAAAAAGCATTATATTTTTCTAAGAATAGGCGCATTCGTTTTCCAAGAATTTTTTCGAATATGGTGTTTATTATGCTTAACAGAGATATGGGCCGATAGCTAGAAAGATCAGCGCGATCGCCCCCTTTATATACCGGCTCGACTTTGGCGTTTTTTAAACAAGATGGGTACGTCGACGTACGCAAGCAATGGTTAAATACGTGGCGCAAGATGGAACTCAAAATATCAATGTTACCTTTCACTAAGCGAGCAGTAATACCATCTATTCCACTGGCTTTGTTCGTGCTTATATTGGCAACGGCGTCATGAATTTCATCCTCACTGATGTAGTGAAGAGCAAACGTATGTGTTAAGGAGGTTGAAAAACATTTCATTTCTCTACTAGCGAATTTTGCGGCTAAAGTAGAGCCGATTTCAGTAAAGAATAGATTAAATTTATCAAGTATACGCGCATCGACTACATCAGGCGATACACACTGTGTTTGTTCTTTACCGACAACTTCTTTTACAATTTGCCGTGTTTTCTTTGAATCGCCTTGAGCTTGGAAAATGAGTCGAGAATAATAGATCTTTTTTTGTTGCCTCATTAGACTCACGGGTTGGTTTCTTAACAATTTGAATTGACCTAAATAATATTTATTTTCTTTGTGCTGTCTCCACTTGTCTTTCTTTCTTTTTCAGTAATGCAATGATCTCTGTTGTCATCCAAGGAAATAGCGGGGTGTTATATGAGCGTGCGGACACGTTTGAACGACTGCATTCAATGGCATGGCGAAGGGCTTTTGTTATGTTTTAAATTCGATGAAGAGAATGTGATTCCGTAATCAGTTGTAATTGATTTTGCTTGTATTGCTGAAAAATTGTGCATTCTTGTTTGGAGTTTTCCTTATGGAAACAAAGGTAGAAAGGTGATCTGCAATCGGTTCATTATAAACACCAGCATTCACTTTCGATGATACGTTAGTTAAGATGTGATCAATCGTTGTTGCCGACGTACTGGTTACTCTCATAGGGGCATGTATGAGATTACGAAAACTGAATGAACTAAACAATTGTGTGTAATGAGTGTAACTAGTGTTTGCAATGTCTATGTTCATATCCCCAACGATGACTGCTCGGAGTCTGATAAAAAGTGCTTCTAGATCGGGAGAGCTGTGGTTCAAGAAGGATATAACTGTATATGTGCAGCCTTTTTTTACAAAAAGCACCACTCCACCACCACGTGAACATGAGTCTCGTTGATGTCATATGGTTTCGTATCCGGGAATGTTGACATTCTCTCCTTTTTTCAACCATGTTTCTGTAGTTGCTAGCACATCAAAGTGGTTTGCATGTTTAGATAAGAAAGCAAGAAGCAAATTTTGGTGTTTCCTTATACTGCAAATATTGCAGTGAAATATGTTAGTGCATGTCTTATCGATGAGTTGATCTACTTGAGCTATCGTGACAACCATTTCTCCGAAAATTCTTGAGGCAAGTGATCAAGAAGAGCAGCTACACTAGTTTCGCGAGATCAACCTCGAATGTAACGTGAACTACCTTCGGGTTCTCGGACTTCCTAGCAAGGATTTTTCCTTCGGAAACCCAGACGAATCTCCAGTTTTTATCTTTCTTTCTCTGTACAGCCTTACCTAATAGAACCTTATTTTCAAGACACAGATGTTCGTTCACGAACACAGGTTGATTTGTACTGAAGCCAAGAGTTGATGTGTTAAAATGCTTGGCAAACTGCGTGCGAAATTGATTGATTTGATCCAAGGCAAACGTGTGCAGCTGCGCAACACCTACAGTAATTACTCGAATCTAACGCGCATCTTTTTCTCGGTTAAGCGAGTTCATAAATCGCATGCGCGTTAGAATCGAGTACGAAAAAAAAAAAAAATGAATACGGTCAATCTATTGCCATCGGCATTTCTAAAATGGCGCCCCTACCTGCGTCGGCATGGCGCGTCGGCCATTTCTGCCTATGTGTTTCCCATGTGCGGCACTTCGTACCTGTGCTGAGGAATTAGTCATCTTGTAGTGCACTTGCATCGACGACGGCGTGGAAGGGCCGACTCCAAAAACTCGAGTGCACCACGATGCCGCTTTTAAAAGAAAAGTCATCGTGTGTGCAGAAACGGACGGAAATCGGGCCACATCGCGGTCGTTCGGAGTTCCCGAAACGTGCGTGCGGGACCGGCGGTAACAAAAGCAGAAGATTTTCGACAATAAAGCTTCACGCAAAGGCTTCAGTGGACCACGGCAGGGTTGGTTTCCGCAAATTAAAGAGGTGCTCGGCAAGTATGTGCTTGAGCAGCGAGCGGCACAGCGGCTCGTGGCGACAGAACTGCTCCAAGTGCGGGCTATGCAATTAGCCTTAGAAAAAGGTGTAATGCGGAGCCAGTTTAAAGCGAGCAGGTGCTGGCTAACCAACTTTATGAAGAGGAAAGGCTTTTCCTTCCGAAGGGGAACGGGCATATGCAAAAAGTTTTGCAGAGGAGTACGATGAAAAGCTTCACAGTTTTCAGAGGTTCGTCCTAAACTTGCGGCACAACAACGGCTACTTGCTTGGGCAAATCGGGAATGCCGATCAGACGCCTCTTTAATTCGACATGCCTGGCACCATAACAGTCAAGAAGAAGGGGGCGAAGCAAGTTCGCGTACTGACATCGGTCCACGGTAAAACTACAGTGACGGCAATGCTCTGTTACACGTCAGATGGGCACAAGCTTCGCCCGTACCTCATATTTAAATGGAAGACGCTCCCGAAAGGAGTCGTTTTTTCGAGTGGTGTGATCGTGCGGGCCAGCGAGAAAAATAGGTGCGTGTTGTAATCGATGTCTTACGTTTTTTTTTTCCGCCGTGGGAATCGGGTGCGCGCTACAATCGAGGGCGCGGTAGAATCGAGTAAATACGGTATTACTTCAATTAATGATGGATGTCCAGTGATTTGTGAATAAATGTAAGTTTTCTAAGGCTTCCCTCTCATGTGTTAGCTCAATGCACATGCGCCACTGCATGGTGAGCCCTCCGCTCATTTAGCTTTCATCAATTCGAACTTCTTGTAATTTGAACAAATTTTCGGGCTCCTGGGATTTCAAATTATCGAGATTTGAGTGTTTAAATACACCTATGTAGTTATGAGCAGTTATGGTGGACAAACGCTGTGATGTGCAATGCTAGAGACTCGCACAGTCTCAAGTGCATTCCCCTAAAATGACTTCAAGAATAAAAAAAAAAGGTGCTTTTTCTCCACGACTGATTAGACTGCAGGGCGTAATATGACACCATTCAGCTAGTCTCAGAAAGCCAACCTCCTCTGGCACTCATCTCTGTGCTGAAACTACACAATTTAACAGACTTCATTTTCCTTTTTGCAGCAATAATTTGTGGCTGGGGCGTTCCGTTTATACCCCGAAAACCCCCTATCATGTCCTTCAGAAAGCAGTACATTAAAAAAATATATATACCACACAGGATACCTTAACCATACGCCTAAGACAACTCGAAGGCGAGGCCCATTTCGTTTTTAATGGGATAGCAATTTTACGGACATTCTTGACTGGTTTTTGCCATTTTCAAGGGTGTAGCGCAGGGCGTTGTTATGAACTTTGACTTTAAGGGTGTGATTGCTGGCGCACACGCTATTCACGGCTGGTGTAACCTTCTACCTTGTACAGTCAAACCTCAATATATCGAACACGGATATATCGAATTATTGCCTATATCGAACAGTTCCTATATCACGCGGGAAATCGCATGCATTATTAATTTTTTATTTCGAACAAGGTTTGACACATTATGGATATATCGAACTCAGCCACCCCAAACCGCCCGCGCTCCATTGACAGGCGGCGAGCTTTCCCGCAACTCTCGAAAGTAGCGGTAGAGCGGCGGGCGTTTACGAATGCTGCACACATCGATGGCGCTTAAGCCTGTCGCGCGCTGTGGTGCGCGACAGGCTTAACTCCGAACGGCGGAGCTCACGGATTTGGAGATTGTCGCCGAAGCAACTGCTCAGCAGCCAAATGAAGACTCTGCCGAGATGGGTCCCGCAAGCGCTGATGGTGCCCCGCTCCCGACATCACCTGAGGTCGTAGCTGCCTTGGCCCTTGTGCGCCGCCACTGCGGCGCGATTGAAGGCACCGGCCTATCACTTATGGATCGCCTGGACTATATGAGGACGCAGTCGTCAAACACGCCATGGCCAACAAAAAGCAGGCTACTCTTTTTCAATATTTTAAACCAACACAATAAATAATATGTTTCAATCTTCAAGTGAGTTTTTACTGCACCACGCTTGAACGGTTCGTTGCTTGTTTTCAGCAAGCCCTTGACGCATTTTTTTTCGTGATTCTTTATATCGAATTCTGGATATATCGAACTATTTCGCGATCGCCGGGCCGTTCGATATATCGAGGTTCGACTGTACTCTCAATGTGAACAGACTGCGCGAAAATTGCTTCACTTTTTAGAGTGTCCATATAAAGGTATGCACTGAGCCTTTATCGCAAAACAGCCACGCCATCGTCGCGCCATTTCGGAGGTGCATTCGTATGTGCAGTTCGTGCTGCACTGATAGAATCACACTGATTTAGAGCAGCGGAGCGCGTGCCTGTCGACACTATTGTTGGCCGTGGCTCCTATCTCATGTTAGCTACAAGCTTTTGTTGATGCTTACATTACAGCATAAGGGCCTAACAAGCAGTACGACCATGTTTAGTAGCATTACGGCGTCTCTCTACATATTTCTGAAGAAAATGCCAGCTGGAGCAGCCTGCTGGGCGCTCTAGACAAGTCTGATTCCATCTGTATGTGCATCGGCGTGCAAGAGATGTTTCTGGGGTCTTTAGTCACTGAAGTCGCAGATATCGAACACCGCGCGTGCAGCAAGTTCTTGCGAGCGTGCACCTTAGAAATGGCAACCCCGCTAGTGCTTCTCACGAATGACATCGAGCCGTATTATTTGGTATAACAATACGATTTGTTGGTATCGCATTCATTGCTAGGAGTGTAAGTAAAACTAAGAAATTGTATCTTTTAGATCCGATATCACTTATCTCTAAAGAACACTGGCTAAGGGGTCAATGATCATTCTAGTTCCCGAAGCTTCCGTGCTGTCAGTTATTTAAAGGCGGGGTAGATGTTAGTTGTACGGAAAGGTCACGAGCAGTCTCATTAGGGAGGTTTAGAATAACGTTCACAGGCGCTCCGGGCTTTGCTGGCGTAGCGGGCGCCATTAGACTTTTAGAATAAGGTTTGCCCCTCCTAGGAAAAAATCTAGGAACTTTAACCTCCCCGCAAACCCAAATGCACGGAAACTACACATAGCCTCGTCACCAGCGTTTTGCAGGCCTTGCGGGACGCACACTATTTTGGATTTTCTGTGGGTGGACCGCAAACAAGAACGCCAGCTCACGTTATGGCGCATATGCAGTGGAAGCGACTGCACCGCAAGCCCTTGTGATGCGCCATTCTAAACCTCCCTATTATGCCTTGAGATAGCGTGCACCAGCTACTGCACCCCTCAAGCAACGCAGCAGCTCCCCTCCCCCCTTCCTTTCAAAACGAAGCAATGAAGGTGATGCTGTGATGTTTATTATTATTTTTTTATTACCACCAGCTATTGACCTTGGAACGCGTGAGGCGGACATCTAACAAGGTGTAGCCGCTTCACAGGCCTTCCGACACTATAGCCGCCAGCGATGGCCTCGATATAGCTGTGCGTATTAAAACCGAATTGTGGCTCCTCCGACTACGAGGCATGCTTCTATTAATGAGATGACAATGGAAAAAAAAAAAAAAAAGCACGCGAGAATTTTCAATTCGGACCTTAGCAATCTCGAGTTCGAAATGAAAGCATCTTTCAGGTGCTTTTCCTCCCATAACGATTATAAACAGTTACGTGCAGCTGGAAGGAATAATGAAAAAGCTTTTTTGTATGATAATCCATGAATGAAGTATATTAGAGAAAAAGTGTCAACGTGTTCCCTCCCTTCACGTGTTCTTCTGCGGATGCGAGAAGCACGAAAAAATTTCGATGTCCAGAAATAGTTGTGACAGACATTCTGGCAGCATGCGTGCAGTTATTTCTTTATTACATGTTGTGTAACTCTTCGAAGGAGCCATCAGCTGCATTCTTGAAATGGACGACGTCCGCCTATGAATTACAGCCACAGTTTCACGCTACTGATTGGACTAGACGTCATGAGCCCCTGCGGAGTGCCCAATTAGTTGCTAAGCCGGCTTGTACAACAAAGTTGCGTCGGCACAAAACATAGCATCATGAATTTAAGGACACATGCGCCACTGCTGCTTATTTAGCGCAATAAAATAGGTACGTAATTGTGACTTTGGTGGCCCCTAGAACAAGACGCACATGTATAGATGCGCTGGCTTGTTTTTTGCCGGTGATAGACGCTCCAAATCCGACTTTGGCACAGTAAATCTGATTTGGCGCGCTTTGGTGCAGGGGTGGGGTCACTGAAAGACAAAGAAATATAGATAGAAACAAACTGACACAGAAACGAGATAGAAAAACAAAGAGCAAAACAGAAGGGGAAACAGAATATGAGAGAAAGAAACAGAGAAAAGCTAGAATACTAAGTGAGAGAAAGAGAAAAGATAGGATGAACAAGCAAGAGAAAGAAATAGATGGTGAAAAAAATAGTGATAAAAACAAGAGAAAAAATAGAGAAAAATAGAAAGAGGGAAGGCCGCTCAGCTCTGCTCTTCCCCAAGGCTTGGCACCGCTCGAGAGAAGCTGCCTCATTTTTTTTTTCCTCTCCGTTTCTTCTTTCCTTCACCCGTCTTCCCCTCTCCCAGGTTTGCACACTCCCACTTTCCTCCTCCTTTGTTTGGATTGTAGGAGAGGCTAGGAAGAATTAATGTACAGGTGCTAAGGCACCGAGTAGCAGCCTTGAAAAAGAAGTTCACTAGTCGAAACGTTGCCCACAGCGACACTTGCAAAGATTTTTCAGCACTCAAGATTCCGTTTTCCAATGAGCTCCTACCTTATTTGGACAGCAAGGTATGCACTTTACATGCTCTTCAAGTGATCGGCGATATATTTAGGTGCAGTTTCAAACAGAGATCATCAAGTTTGACGTTAGCATATAGGTATAAAGCAAAATGCTTTTTACTTCGCATGTGGACGACTACGTCTGTCACCTTCTATTAAATAAAATTTAAAGCACATGCAGTACGGAAAGACCATCTGATGGACAAGATAAGATGAACGAAACAAAATGCAAGTACTACATCTACTGTACTGCAAAGCAATTTCTTTGTCTTTTCCGATCCCCAGACCTGGCAGGCTTTCATATTGATTACCTATCACAATAGATTACTTAACATGCACATTATCACTAATAGGGTATATGGTGACTGTGAATCCTTTTGGACGTAATGGTTACAGCGGTGTTTCAACTCGTTTCATAATCATATCAGGCTGCTGTTTTATCACTTTCTTTATCATGAATTTCATTTTGATAGAAATCGGCAGGCAATGTAAAGAAATGTAAACAAGCTTTCAACTGTACATAACCTATGCGGTACACAAGAGCAGTGTGTAGTAAGTACTCACCCAAACAAAACACACGCCCCTGACAGCAGCCAAGTGAGCAGGCCTGGACGCGTTGACGTGGCCGTCAGCACCTGTGCGCCGCAGTTCGGGCACGTCAGCTGCACTGGGTAAGGCCCCCATTCAGCCACATTGACTACCACCGTGGGCACGGCGGTGCCCTGCGGGAGCCATGCTGCGTAGGGCGCAGGGCCGCCGGGAGGAGCAGCACCGCCTGGGGGAGGAGCCGACGCTGCAAATCCTGGAGGCGGTGGGGGCTGCGTGCCCGGTGCAGGGTAGCCAGGGGCTGCGCATTAATCAGCACAAAGTGTGAAATCTCACAGTTAACGCGAGAGAGCAAAGTTGTTTCATCTATATTGCCCCATCCCCCCGCCCAAGCTACCCTTTCACATTATCTGGAGAACCAACGTTGCCACGAGAAGACAAGCCAACAGAAAAGTTGGGTCGTGTCACCACCTTAAAACTTTCACACAATCTCATCATGACATCATGGATTTCGGCAGCATTTGTGATGGCCTACATACCATATTTTCTAAAATGTAACAAGAGCTCTTGTTTCCCAATTTTTGTTATGAAGTCACCCCTCAGGTTACAAAACGCAAAAACTAACTAGCATTACATATGAGTAAATACTCGTAAACTCCACGAGCTTCTTGTAATATATACACAATTTGAGCTCTATATTGTTAAGGGCTTTCAAGAAAGAAGTGGGATATAAGTCTCCCACAACTTAATGAAAGAGGGTTGTTTCATAGAAAAAAAAAGTTTTATTATATATCTTTAAACGAACTTGCTGCTGCCTTACAATCAACAAACGACGGAACCTACAAACATCGATTTCCCATCACATAAAAATTATGTGTACATTGTACATCCGCTCCCTATAACAGCTCCTAAGCAGCAGAGGTGGGTACTAGGCATGTCTGCAGCAGTCTAATCCTTATTCACGAAGGAAGCTCAACTGATCCTTTCATGGAAAGAGACTTCCCTGCATAAAGCAGAATAAAAATTAGATACTGCAATGTTGGACTGGCTGCGCTTTCAGAAATATATCTTTGAATGACTGTTAATTTTGTATTTCACAAATCTATGGAGAAACTGCATGGGAAAGAATTGAAAAATTGGCCGCGTATCTGCATGTTTCTCTGCGAATGTCATCAAAAGACGATAGTCTTGCATCTTAAAAGAGTAAACAAAACATTTGATGTTCTGCGCGAGAAAATCAGTGAATTGGATTGTGGAGGCGCTGCGTTAGAGGATCTCGATTCGTGCCGCAAATGCGAAACGAGCGCACCAAGGCACGTTAGACATGAGCACTATCTGGCAGTTATCTTCGGAAACGAAGGAAGGTATGTGCACCTGTCTCGGAGGCGATAAGATGTAGAACGCAAAGCGATGGGCAGGTGCCACGACCGTGTCGTCTTAGCTAAATGTTGGAAACACTTGCCTTGATGAGCACCGCATTCTATTGTCCGTGCAGCGTGATGGACGTTGCGGTCCTTAGAATTACTTATGCATGCCTTCTTTAGTATAAAAACACGCAGAAAGAATATCGACATGTTATTATGATGCTTCAGATATACACAATAATTTATTTTTAATTACCAATCACACAAGTATGAATGCTAAAACTTGAGCAATATCGGTGGGCGCTGCGGATGGGGTTGGCTGCTTAAGGTATCGTTTGGAGCCGTATGGGGTATCGTTATGGCGGACAGACAAATGTACATACAGGCAGACGGACCAAAATTTTTGCATCGAAGTACCCCAAGAAAGACTATCGTCTTTAAAAGAGCACTACAACAGCACATTTAGAGACTCACAAGTATGAAATAAACTTTTGAAGCCTGTCTGTTATGCTGAATTGGGCGGAGAGCATGCGAAAATCTGATTAAACAAGAATACAGTGCGAGCAAGCAGAATGGTTTTTTTTTTTTTGAACATGTGCATGCGCTGACGCCTTGTGGATATCATCAAAACAACTGGCAAAGCTGCTTTCTAGAACATTAACAAGATTGCACAAAACGTTTCAAAGCAATCAGTTCAGTGGAATTGATGATATGTGGGTTTTAACGTCCCCAAACCAACATACGATTATGAGAGATGCTGTAGTGGAGGGCTCCGGAAACTTCCGACCACCTAGGGTTCTTTAACATGCGCCCAAATCTGAGCAGACAGGCCTACAACATTTCCACCTCCATCGGGAATGCAGCCGCCGCTGCCGGGATTTGATACCGCGACATGGGGGTTAGCAGCCGAGTACCTTAGCTACTAGACCACAGCGGCGGGGTATTCAGTGGAATTGACCTAAAAAAAAATGTTTCAACGTGGTGAAGACAAGAAAAAAAATGGACATATGAGTCCCGCTGCCCCACAAAGGGTAAAAAAAAAAGCAAAGGCTGAAACAATGTGAGAATTCGCAAAGAAAGCTTTCAACACTAAATACTGTGGGAATCGAGGCTAGCCCGCTGTCTTTGCACGAGCTTTGCCATCTTTTCTGCCGCGTCCCGACATGTCTCTTCTCCTCCGCGCTCTGCAGCGCTGGGAGAGTGGAGTGACATTTAACCCTCTCACCCGGTAAAGGATGTTGACTGTGGTGCTGCGCGCGAAATATTATTCTGCCTTTCATGGAAAAACAAACTGTGTCTACACTAACGAACTTGAAATTTATTAAAAGAAAGAGCTACAAATGTTGTCTAAGTGAACTTTGTAACATTTAAAATGAGTACTTGGCTGTTCTTTCGTGATTTGATGTTGTATGTATGTGGCTGTAGATCACTCAGTTGCAGGAAAATTTGAATTTCTCAAAAAAGAAGGCAAGAAATTCCGAATCTATAGCATTGAGATAAGTATCAAAGTAAGAGTGCCCTGTTAAATAATTAGCACAGCAAGTTCACATAATTTTTATCTTTCGCACTTCTTTTTGTCATTATACTTTTAGCAGTGAATCCACACTAGTGCTATATCTTTAGTCATTACCTCCTCAAAATATTCTACATTGCAATTTTGTGTTAGCACTTCACTTCTACACGTACATCTAGTTTACGAGAAATGAAAAATCAACTCAACATATGTAGATCAATATAAACGGTACGACTACAGCGCTGAAGTAGCCCGGACAAGAAAAATGCCAAAGACAAGTGCACGCCCTGGTCAGCTCTTGTCGGTGTCACATCAGCACTAAGGTCTCCATAATTGCTTCAAGACAGCCAGCCCGAAAAATTTACACTGCTGTACACACGTGAGTCAAGACGAGTCAACGAGGCACCAGCAATGCCTGGTGATTACTCACTGGGTTGGAAGCCTTGCATGGACGCCTGGTAAGATGGCGGAGGCTCAGCATAACCGGGAGGCGGCACCTTCATTGGTTCCCCTGCCATTGCCTGATTACACACAGCAAAGCCAAGTGATGTCAATACACCGATACTGAGGGCACTGTTGACTAGCCACATAAAGCAATACTTTGTCGCGCAAAAGCTTGAGCACGCGAGCATGCAACCTCCTTCCCTTAAGAGGGGGAAATTGCTAAATGAATTCAGTTCAACCCTTATACAAGAGACACTCACCGAGAAACGATTCTTGTGAGGTGTCTCTTATATGCAGGGTACTACTTATGCTTCCTCTTATCAATCCCTATTTCAATGTAGGCACACTGGCGCCTTTTATACCCTTTTGTCTCTTACATCAGTAGCCTCCCTCTTAAAGGGGTTCGATTGTACTGGAGAGTTTGCTGGCAGCACACGCAGCATGCTACTCCGGATGTACAGATGCCCCAAAAGTAAAATGAAGCACACAAGCTGTGGCCAAACAGAGAAAAACTGCATGTCAGCGTGCTCTATCAGCAGATGTGCTGCAGATAGTGAGAGTGTCTGGACACATTTGGCTGACGCATCCTGATATTTTAATGCTTGCCTTATCACTGGCTCGAGCAAAGCTGCACTGCTACCATCACTGCTTATCGGGGTGAAAGTGGTGGCATTACTGGCCCCCAACGCAAACAAGTCACACTTTCGGCATTAGGGTGAAGGAATGAATGCGATAGAAAGAGAGTAGATTATAAAATGAAGAACAACAAGCAGCTTGATACTTTTAGCATGCTGCTGAAGCACAAGAAGGGTGCTCGAAAAGAATGCATAAGTATATGCAGCACAAGTGTGAAGTAACACCTGTCCCAATTGTTACACAAGTTTGTACTTGAGGAACATGCTGCAGATGTCCGAAATGCAGAAGCCGACGCTGTTTGATTTTTCTTTTCCATTTAAGCTGTGGCACTTGCAATGCATCTCCTGCCACGCAGGAGTATCTTCTACATCATGAATGGTAAAAAGGGGGCCCCTTTTTCGTGCGCATCTCAAGGGCAGTTTTCAATTTGAAAGTAAATGTAAAAGCGTTGGAGATAAAAAATACACTGAAGCTGTTCCAAGATATGTGTACCATGAGTGGTAAATGGTGCATTTAAATACCATGCCATTATGTTACCGACACAAGCATGGCACATGGCTGGGTCAGCAAGCGCAGTGAGCTACAGAGTGAGGGGTCGCTGTTTGAATCCTTGACATGTTGCTTTGGAATCTTTTTCCGCTGATTATTTTTATTGCTTTTTTACATTTATAAGTACATATACATATCCAGGACATGACGGCGACCGTAAAAATCAGACGAGTGTCCATATAATTGCTACCAGAATTAATATTCCAAGCTTCTGATGATTCCATAATAGAGACAAACAAATCTCTAAAGCAATAAAAGCCCTGAACTTGAGTTGTATTAGCGTGGCGCATATGAAAAGAAAAAGATGACAGAGGCGTCAAGAAAATTAGGCGCCTACCTTTCTTGACGCCTGTGTCGTCTTTCCCTTTTCTTATGTGCTGCGTTAATAGAAGCTAAGTTCATAGATAACCAACTCGCCCGAGCTGCAACACTTTTAAATAGCAAAAGCCCCTTCTCTGATGATCGGTGATGGTAGTGGCTTGGCTTCGCAGGATAGAAGAGGGTTAACGACGTGGGTACTTAGCTTTAGGCACACATTGAAGCCCAGGTCAGTCAGTCAAGAACTTTACTGAAAGGTCATGATGGGCTCCAAGCCGCCAAAGAATCCCTAGTTGGTCAAAATTACTCGAGTTCCCTACTGTAGCATGCCTCATAATCTTATTATGCTTCTGGCAAGTAAAAGCCGAGAAACTATCACCAACTTGTAAAGCGTTTCTTTTCTTGGTGTCCCCATTGAGTCATCCTCAACAGAGACACCAAGAGGTAAAGATTTGGCTCCTAGCTCTTCAATTTGCCGCAACCACTGTGCACCATACTGACAGATGCAGGAGGTGACAGTGGTTTCTCTTTTACTGTTTCGAGCACCCTCCCTTCAAGACTGTCACCAATGATGAGCATTGCAGAAGAATCAAAACAAAGCAACACAAGCCAAGAGTCACAGCTGTGGAGGAGCGGTAATGTAGCCCCAACAGCTGGCGTTAAGACTGAGCACGCAGTGCGGGCGGTTCGCCTTCGCATTGTTATAACGTCGCCAACATATAACGAGCGCAGAACAGCCGGCGATGAAAAATTGCGGTAGACGTTCGGGTGTACAGCGCTCTCGCGCAAGAGAGCGCAGTTCCTGAACCACGTTTACGCTCAACTGTCCTGCTCAATAAATAATATTGGCAGTGGAAGGATTGGTCGGTTTGGCTGAGCCTTGTGCAAGCTAGCCGGCTGCTGCTGCGTTCGGACTAGGTGCAACGTAGGCACCGTGGCTCACCGGCCGTGTTTTATCAGCTTCCCGGACGTCTACGTCAGCTCAGAGATTGGCCTCCACCTCGGCAGTCGCAGCATAGACGCCGCTCCCCAAGTGCCATAGCCGCGTTTCCCCCAGAGCTGCGAAGCTCCGATAACGAGCCCAGTGCGAGATCCCGTCAATGCATCTACTCGACGAGCCGATAGCAAACGCACCACTGCTACTCGAAGGTCGATTTATCGCGGTTGAGCGGAGCCGAGCGGCGAAACCTGTTTGAGGCTATGACCGGCGTGGAGACGTAAACACACGTCAGGTCAAACAGTCGTGACTCATCGAAGCGGTAACAACACGGTAAATCTGACAGCCAGCGGGCCAGCAGCCTGCTTGTCAAAACGTAAAGGTGAAAGTGGGCCAGGTGTTGACACGCGCTGTAGGTGATGCGATTCGGCCAAAAGCGAGAGACCTGGCGGGTGTACCACTTCCAAAACAACGAAAAGCGGTCAACCCGAACACACGCAACTGCCCCGAAAGACTCGTTCTCTCGAAAATCCGCACAGCTCTTAAGTCAACCGAACACTTCGTGCAATACGCGCCAGAATGCAAATCATATTTTCACTCGTCATTAGAACCGAAGAGGAAGTATTACATCCGTCCCGGAACTATTGCCTCAGGTTTCGGAATGACGGAGCGCTACGTTACGTGGGAACGAGGAAGCTTTCGAGCAACCCGTTCAGCCTGCGGGAAATTTTCAGATAAAGCGAAGTAAGGCACGGACAAAAATCTTACCGGAATAATGCAGTCGACCTCCCAAGCTGTTTTCCAAGAAGTTAACACGAACAACAAGCACTTGCTCACTCTAGCACGCGCACTCTACCGCCACAACCACTGCCATTCTATGACCAACACACGCGCGAGGACTGCACTGCAAAGCAAACACTTTGACAACCGCCAGAGGGCAGTGCTAGCCAGATTGCTTTAAGCCCAACGCCCAATATGTCTATGCGCTGCACGCTTTTCTTATAATTGAATAATTTTTAAAATGAAACAACAATTATTCTAACGTACCCACAAAAATAGACATCAGATAGCCGAATATTTGTTGTCAGAAACGCCCGAAGTTTTGAAAATATATAGACGTCAGCATAAAGTTTCTTATAATAATATATCTACTTTATCTTTTTTTTAGCAAGCGTTGTACAAAAAAATATCTATTATAAGGTACAGTGTGGCCAATCCCCCTTGTGGGTATGAGCGAAGATCTTCTAGGCGACAAGACAAGCAAGGAATGGTAGGTGTTCTGTGAAGAGGCAGATTTACTCAATCATAATCAAGGAGGTTCTATAGGCACCCGACAGTGAACCAGAGGGCGCGACGAAGCTTTTTGGGCCAACGTTTCTAGACTAGGTAAGTTGCAAAACTCCCCGCGTCAGACTACTCGTCACACGGTGCCGGGACAGCTTCCGGTTTGGCGGCACTGGCGGCGCAACAAGCTTCCGCTAGCAGACGAAAACGCGTGGTCGTCGTGGCAAGACGCCGTGGCGGCCGTTCTGAAAGAGCTTTGCCAATAGTATATTATCGAGATTTGTTGTGCTGCTGCAGAAACTTAATACTGCGTAATATTTAGTGGTGTAAGGCAAATACAGTTTGATTGTGGTTTTCTAAACTGCCCACAATAAACAATGCTTGATATATATAGCATAACATACCAGTCTGTCGGTTAGTTGCTAGTTGGTGTACGTTCGCATTAGATTTTTAGACGCGAAAAACCCAATTACAACGTCTGGCATCCTTTTTTGTGGCTGTGTTTTTCGGGCTTGCAATTAAATTACAACTATGTGGCGCAATCTTATGGCTTTTGTCTGGTTAAGTAGCCAGCTTTTTTTTTTTTTTCATGTCAGTCACATTCTTTAGCAACTTAGACCGTCGAAAAGCTACGCGTGCGGCCATTTTCTTGAGCATGTCTTCCCTCTGCTTCTTCTGGAGTTCTTCTAATGAAACCTGTTAACACAGCTGCAGCGAAAGCTTCGAGCAGAGACCGCACTTTGGGGTATCGGTGAGCACGTCGTAGTCATTACTCACGAATCTGCCTGCTGACGCATTGGGACAACATGAACACACTTGCAGCTTTTCTATGTTCCTCCAGAAGTTCTGCCCATTGGATGATGGTATCTGCTTTGCCAGGCGACTTGGCTAAGCGATAGTGACCGCTGCTAATGGTGACTGTCATGTCTTCTGCGACGACAACGCATTTCTCCACAAATAGCGCTCTTTTTATTCTTTAAGCCCTAGAAACACCACAAGACGTTTTGTCTCGCCATTCTCAACAACGTTCCGCCAGCATGCAAAAAAAAAAAAGTTTTTTATGTCTTGAAGCGAAATGACGCCACTAGTTGACGGCATGTCGAGACTTATTTCACTGTCTTCGAGCTCAGTGCACAGCATGCAAAAAAAAAAAAAGAGTTTATGTCTTGAAGCGAAATGACGCCACTAGTTGACGGCATGTCGAGACTTATTTCACTGTCTTCGAGCTCAGTGCTCGGAGATAGTCTATTCGTTTTCGCCGATGATATTCTGGAAAATACCCCACTCCTATCGGGCAGATTTTGCTTCTTTGTCGCGGGCCCCACGACAAAGGTAAGCGGACAAATTCGGGAATATTCGTGGAACGCATCCTTCGACGAGGTCCCACTTTCCTCTTGCGATTTGTACCTTCTTACCATATGACGTGAGTGAAAGTCTTTGAGATGTCCTTCTAATGAAAGTGCATATCACACACACGTGAGGTGCTGGGCAATTTCTTATCCGCACGAGGAATAGCGTAGTCCCAAACCTCTCGCTGCTCAGGTACACGTGGGCACAAAAGAAATGTTGTGGTGTCTCTCATTTCCTGTAGCTACTCTACAGCCGAGAACGCAACATCCGAGCATGATGAAAACACGCAACACATTCAAAGCAGAACAGGGCGCGCTGAAGCACAAAAATGTTCACGCAGAAAGAAGCCTCCACAGACATCGACGCACTGCAACATGCACAGCAATGGACGTTACGGGAGTGACACGAGCGAGCTAGGTGTTCTGTGAGCTAGCATGCAGTGAATGAATCTGGATGCGACAGCAGCGCCACATTTGTCGCTGGCAGCGGCCGCGCCGCGCAACATCGCTCAGTTTTGCAACTTACCTAGTCTAGAAACGTTGCTTTGGGCCACCTCAGCATTATTGGTACCGACCACCAGGGATACTAAGAAAATGAAACGCCCGCTGAACACACTGACACGCTGAAGTGTCAGTGCCCTTTTTGGCACGTTTTCAAAGAACGCTTCCTGGGCGCTTACACAATCAGCCGTGACTCCCTTGCTCACCTATAAAAAAGAAAATGATATGCACGTGCAAGTTCGGTTTTGCTGCGTCTACTCGCTAGGCTACGCATTGGAAGGCATTTTTTGCTGTGCCTACTCGCTAGGCTGTGTGTTTTGGCGCTATCATAATAATAATAATCTAGCCACAGCACGGAGGCTCCGAGAACATACAGCTCGATGGAGCGGCAGTCTTCGAGCAGGGCAGAAACACAGGGCAGACGGCAGAGAGAGAAACAGGTGAAGCAAACAGAGCAGCCATCACAAACAGGAAGCCAGTGATTGGAGCGTAGAAGGGTCCTGGTGGTGGGGGTGACTAACGTGGCCAGGGTTAGGGATGGCGTCTTGAAGACGGTGAGGGAAGATGGGAGAGTCAGGGTGGAGGCCCAGTCAGGGAAGAGCATGGTGAATGCACTGGCGAAAGCTCAAGAGGTTGTAGAGAACAGCATGGAGGGCGAAAATCTCGTCATTATTCATGCTAGGCTCAATGATGTGTTGAAGGGCAAAGATCAAAACCTTCAGAGACAGTTAGAGAATGGGATGCGTAAGCTCCGAGAAGCCTCTGGGAGTGTGCATGTGACCATATGCACAGTCCAAGAGGTCTGGGGGCAGTCTCGTGGCATTGAAAGGAGGGTAGTGGAGCCCAATTGTGTGATCAAGGGTATGAGCCGGCAACTCGGATACAGCATAATGGAAGTTAACTAAGACGTGCAAGAGCCCGGCGCTCGCCCCTTTGCACAGGATAGCATTCACTACAGTGGTGCGATGGGCAGAAGGGTCGGTAATAGAATGGGTCGTCAAGCCACAGCTTTTTTAGGGGGACCCAGAGCCCTAAAGCCAACAGTGTAGCCAAAGACAGTTCTGGAAGGGCACAAATTATATTCAAGCCACACGGAGTCCGTGGGAGAATAAATCGACGTAAGCACAAAGACCGAGCTAAGTCAGACGTAGGCTGTATTAACATGCAGGGTGGCAGGAATAGGTTAAAGTGGGAAGAGATAGAAGAGCAGTTGAGGCAGGAGGAGATGATGGTATATGGGGTTGTGGAGACACATCTTCGGGACATGGAGCAACCACCTTGAATCCGGACTACGCATGGGAATATTGTAATATAATAGAAGGCAGCAGAAAGGGGGGTGGTATTGGTGCATTCATACATAAGAGCATAGGTTGGCACAGAGTCAAGCAGGGATGCATGGAACATTTATGGTTAAGAGGGAAAGTAGCCAGGCAGATGACATTCCTTGGTTTGGTGTACTTGTGGACGGGAGCAAAGGCCAGAGAGGAAAACCAGGCAATGGTGGAGTGTATATCAAAGGACATTGAGGAATTAGGAGGAGAGTGCGAGATAATTATACTAGGAGATATGAATGCACACATAGAAGATATAGATGGCTATACTGACTCAACAGGCAAAATGATCATGGATATGTGTGAAAGGCATGATTTGATCCTTTGCAACAGTACCGAGAAGTGTGAAGGGCAAATAACATGGGAGGTAGGAAGGCTGCAGTCAACGATAGATTACACACTGATGTCACATAGGATGTATGATAAGCTCAAAGGAATGCACATAGATGAAGGTGGCTCCAGAGGTCTGGGTAGTGATCACAAACGTATCAAGCTAAGTTTTGGAATAGCAGCGAAAGTGGGAAGGAGACAAGATGTGCAACTACAGGAAAATTTTCATTCAGAAAGGCAAATAGAAAAAAATTGAGAAAGTAATCAGTGAGGATAATAAAACAGTGTGGACATACACAAATCTAATTAGACTGTTTGGGCTAGAGCTTGCTAAGGCATGTGACAAGTCACCCAAAAAAAGTAGACACAAGCCCAAGAGTTGCTGGAATGAGACAGTTAAGAGAGCCATAGCGAAATGTCAGGAAGTCTCTAGGGAACACAGACATGCTAAGCAGCGGGGTGAACGAACAGATGATGTTGAAAGAAAATGGGACACCTTTCTAAGCTCTAGAAGGGAGGTATCCCTCCTCATCAATGAAAAGATTAGAAGAAAGGGTGCTCAGTGGCTGACAGAAGCACATAAAAAGGACAAAAAGGCAGCTGCAAAATTTTGGAACCATCTAAACTCCCTAAGAAATGAAACAAACCTAGAGCAGAGGTTTATAACTATAGCTCAAGGTGCTAGGCTAGAAGGGGACGAAGCTTTTGAATATATACAAACAAGGGTGACAGAAAAATTTCAACAAAGAAGTGCCTTATGCACCACAATAGACAAGGATGGATCAAGTGGCGCAATGGCTCATTTTCATAATGAGAGTAAGAAAGGGCTGAGAAGAGTGTTCCTAGTAGTACATCAACAGGCCCCGATGGCATTCCAATTATGCTGATAAAGACATTAGGTCCGAAGTCTAAGCAGGCTTTGAGAGAGACAGTGAGCAAAATAATAATCGATGGTGAAGTTCTCGATGAATGGAAACTTAGCAGGATGAGCATGATATATAAAAGAAAGGGGGAAGAAGCTGACATAAACAACTACCGTCCTATAACAGTGACATACAGGCTGGCAATGCAGAATATAAAGGAAAAACTTCAGGCATGAATAGAGGATGAGGGGGTGCTGGGGGAACTGCAGAACGGGTTTCGGAAACACAGGAGGTTGGAAGACAATCTGTTCTCACTGACGCAGTGCATCGAAATAGCAGAAAATGAACACAGGCCCCTGTGGCTAGCATTTTTGAATATCAAGAGAGCCTACGACAGTGTAGTTCAAGAGGACTTGTGGGGAACACTGGACACACTAGGTGTGGAAGATGGAGTCACTAAGCTTTGAAAGGAAATCTATAAAAGTAACAAGGTAGTTATAAAGTGGAAGAAACAGGTATCCAAGCCCACAGAGGTGAAACGGGGGCTGAGGCAGGGGTGTCCTCTGTCACCTTTGTTATTCATGATGTACCTACAAGGATTAGAGGCCAAATTAGAGGGAACCGGATTTGGCTTCGAACTCTCTTTCATCGAACAAGGAAAACTCATTGATCAGGGACTACCAGCATTAATGTACGCAGATGATATAGTGCTAATGGCCAACAACAAGGAAGATTTGCAGAGATTGATGGACATCTGCGGTAATGAGGGAGATATGTTAGATTTCAAATTCAGTAAGGGAAAATCAGCAGTCATGATTTTTAATGATAATTAAGGTTGTGAGCTTAAAATACAGGAAGTCACGCTAGAGATAACAAATAAATACAAATATTTGGTCGTATGGATAAGCAATGCGACTGAGTACCTAAAGGAACACGAAATATACATGATGACTAAAGGTAACAAGAATGCAGCAGTGATGAAAAATAGGGCACTGTAGAATTACGATAGGTACGATGTTGTGAGGGGAATATGGAAAGGGGTCATGGTTCCTGGGCTGACGTTCGGCAATGCGGTCTTGTGTATGAGATCAGAAGTTCAAGAAAGATTAGAAATTAAGCAACATGGAATAGGTAGACTTGCTTTAGGAGCTCACGGGAATACACCAAATCAGGGAGTACAAGGTGATATGGAATGGACATCATTTGAGGGCAGGGAAGCTAGCAGCAAGATAAAATTTGAGAAGCGATTGAGAGAAATGGGGGAGGAGCATTGGGCTAGGAAGGTTCTCAGCTACTTGTACATGAAAAATGTCGATACAAGATGAAGGAAGCGAACCAGGAAATTGACTGGTAAATACTTAGAAAACAGCAGGTGGCCAAACCAAAAAGGACTATCGGTTAAGAAAAAAGTGAAAGAAACGGAGACTGACATGTGGAGAATTGGCATGATTAAGAAGTCTGCACTAGAGATCTATCAAACTATTAAGCAGGAAATTTCCAAGGAAAAGATTTATGATAATACACGGTGTAGTTCTCTACTGTTGGAGGCCAAGACGGGAGTATTGCGAACCAAGACATATCGGACCAAACACGAAGGGGTAGACACGATATGCAGTGCATGTGGAAAGGAAGAGAAAACTGCCGAACAGTTGATAATGTTCTGTAAAGGACTTCACCCTATAGTTCAGGATGATGGCGCAGAGTTTTTCAAAGCACTGGGGCTTAAGGACATGGAGGGCAAAATAGACATTAAGCGGGTAGAATTAACCAGAAGAAGGTTATCTGATTGGTGGCTAAAGTCAAGGCACGAGTGAAAATTAAACCCTTCACTGCAAAGTACCAGTCCTCAACTTCACTATTTAAAGGGAAAAAAAAGGTAAATCTAGTGATTAGTTCACTAAGTATTACGACTAGGCGGCGTTGGCCTACGCCCGATCTAAAGGGTACAGCCACATACATCCATCTATCCATTAATCAGATCTCGAGAACCACATTGCCGGGTGCTCTGGAGTGGCAAGCTAGGCCGCGAGTCTCCCGCCAACAGGAGCTAGTGAAGCCAGCGGCGGTCATATTGCTAGAGGAACAACAGGGCAGAACCGCCATAGACCATAATGAAATACGTGCGTTGCGCGCTTGGTTTGCAGTTCTAAGATTAAAGAAATGAGATGGAAGCCACTTTTAGGTTACACCAATGAATAAATGCCTCTTCTTGTTTATTAATCAAATTATTTCATGCACCCATGTCAGCTGCACACTTTCAGATCAATCTGCTGCCGAGGGATTCTTCGCATATCGAGCTTGCTGGCGCACTATTGCGGTACAAAAGGGTTGTAGTATATATGGGGTGTTTTAAGAAATGTGCCTGCTCAAGATCAAGGGGAATGCGACATTTGCTCGCCTCTTTCATATATGTGCTTGTGTGTGTGTCGGCAGATTACCAGAGAATATATAAGGAAGTCGACATAATTAAAGCTAAAGTTAGAAAAGAGAGTTAATTAGGTAAACTGGGAGTCACCAGTAATTTTTATAGAGTTATAGAATTTATAGAATTCTAACCAATTTGCTGGCGGGACCAAAACTGAAGCACCGATGTCGTGTGCAACCGACAAACTCCGGGATGAAGAATGAACCGTTTGTAAGAACAATTGCAGTGGCATTAGTTATGCATAATATTCATCAACTTCCGTTGGTTGATTGATTGATTTGTGGGGTTTAACGTCCCAAAACCACCATTTGATTATGAATGGAGGGCTCCGGAAATATTTACCACCTGGGGTGCTTTAACGTGCACCCAAATCTGAGTACACGGGCCTACAACATTTCCGCCTCCATCGGAAATGCAGCCGCCACAGCCGGGATTCGATCCCACGACCTGCGGGTCAGCAGCCGAGTACCTTAGCCACTAGAACACCGTGGTGGGGCGTCTCCTCAAGTTCTTGGCCCAGTGTTTCTAGGACTGCAGAGACTAGAACATTAGAAGGGTAGACCGCGCCCTGCGAGGCCGGCACCTACCCCACGCAGAATCCTGTGAATAAAGTCTTTTCTCTTTCTCTACCAGGTAGAACGCAGCGCACTGTCTTTCGGAAACCTATAACACTGATAATCACGGTATAGAATATTTCTCTACATTTGAGAATTCCTCGACAAACATGCACCAAATTCGATATTCACTCGCCAAAAAATTATGCATGCACGCCGTGAGTCTTGCCTTGTAAGACAACACCAGAAAACTTGGATTTAAAAGGGCATTCAGACGTCCTACTCATTACAATGTTTGATACGTGCAGCCACAGACCGCAAGTCCTTCGTCCATAAACTTGAAACTCAGGGACAGCGTCGTGTCAGCGAGCATTTACAGCTTCAAATTACCTTCCATACAGCTATACACTTGTATTACACGTAAACGCACCTTTGATATTGTTTCTAATTTAACAAAATATACAAAAAATAGGCAATTGTCTGTGAATGAAGCGAGAATACTTACACGTGAAAAGTGATCCGAGGCGTCTTCTTGATGCGATTTGTGCAGCCATAAGTGACACACGATTGTCATCATGGCCTTGTAAAATCTTTAACTGCTTTACAAACGCATGTCACAGTCTCCAAAGGCCACTGCGAGGGCGGAGCTACGAAGCACACTTTGTCATCTGCTTCCCAGTCTTTCCTTTTCCAATATGTCGGCGATAGGCGTCGCTTATCGGGGCGCACCTCCACTCCAGAAGGCAACCTTCTGGCTCTGGAAAGGATAGGTAAATGAATGGATGTATCCGGCTGTGCCCTTTAAATCGGGCGGTGGCTCACACTACCCAGCCATAAAGTTAAGTACTATCACTGTGTTTTTAAGGTTTAAATTTAACTTGCGCCTAGATTGTAGCCACCAATCAGTTAGCCTCCTCCTGGTTATTTCTATCCGTTTAAAGCCTATTTTGCCTTCACTGTCCCTAAACCCCAATGCTTTGAAAAATTCGGCGCCATTATCAAATGTTAAGCCGTTTCCTCCTCTTCTCCACACGCACTACATACTGTGTCTGTGCCTTCGTATTTTGCTCGGTACGTCTTGGTCCGCGATACCCCCCTTCAAGCCTCGAAGAGCAGAGAACTACCCCGAGAATTGTCGTAGATATATTCCCTTGCAATTTCCTGCTTAAAAGTTCGGTAGGTCTCCAGTGATGATTTCGTAAGCATTCCCATCTTCCACATGTCCCTCAGCTGTTTCCTTCACGTTCTTTATAACCAATGTTTTCTTTTGGCTTGGTATTCTGCTGTTGTCTAAATACTTGCTTGACAATTTTGGAGTTCACTTCCTCCATTTAGTAGCAACATTCTTCACGTACAAGTAGCTGTAAACTTTCCTAGCCCAATGCTCCTCTCCCATTTTTCTCAAAAGCTCCTCAAATTCTATTTTGCTGCTAGCTTCCCTGCATTCAAACGATGTACATCCCATGTCTCCCTGTACCCCCTAATTTGGGGTATTCCTGTGTGCTCCCAAAGCAAGCTTACCTATTCCATGTTGCTTAATTTTCAATCTCGCTCGAACTTATGATTCCGTGCACAAGACCGCATTGCCGAACGTCAAACCCGGGACCATGACGCCTTTCCAAATTCCTCTTACAACGTCATACCTACTGTAGTTTTCACAGTGCCCTATTTTTCATTACAGTTGCGTTCCTGTGCCCTTAGTAATTACGTAGCTTTTGTGCTCACTTATACACTCAACCCCGTTATTTTTCCGTACACCCAAATATTTGTATTTATCCACAATTTCTAGCGTGACTTCCTGTATCTTATGCTCACACCTTTGTTATCATTAACAGTCATGATTGCAGATTTTCCCCTGCTCAACTTCAAAATTAACCTATCTCCCACATTACCACAGATGTCTATCAATCCCTGCAGATCTTCCTTGTTGTCAGCTATAATACTATATCATCTGCATACATAAATGCTAGTAATGACTGTTTAATGTGTTTTCCTTGTTTGGCAAAAACAGAGGCTGAAGCCGAGTCGACTCCCCTCTAATTTGGCTTCTGGTCCCTGGAGATACAGCATAAATAACAAAGGTGACAAGGGACATCCCTGTCGAAGCACGCATTGTATCTCTATAAGTTCAGATACCTGTTCTTCCCAACTGCCCACTTTAGCTGAACGACGGCAATTGGCAAGGTTGAAGTTCTTGTTTTTATTGTCAAAAAATAAATTAAACATAAACACAACAAAATACTTAACGCCACGCCACGGAAGAAACCTAAGAAGTGTAAGCGATTACACATACGAAGTGCCACAACAGCGTGTCAATGCATATGCGAATTCATTTTTTCCAAAGACAATTCGTCAGAGGAATGCTTTGCCATTACCACTGGTTCATTGTGATTCACTGGAAAAATTTGAGGAAGGGCTCAAAGATATTTTTCTGTAAGCATGGTCTACTATGTTAATTTATCGCAATTTATTTGTATGCTTACTACGACTGCACGGTTTTTCCTTCAGCCTCAATGCCAGTGTTTTCAATGTATGTCATGTATCATTTCCAAGGTCAAGTGTTGCTGTTTAAATTGCTGTATGAATTGAATGTATTGATGTTTGTCATTCTTAGTATGTCCCACCCCTGTAACAGCAGAAAGGCTAACAGTATTTGGAAAATAAATAAATAAATAAATTTGATAACTACCTTGTCAATTTTATAGGTATCCATTAGAAGATTAGTTATTCCATCTTCCACATCTAGTGTGTCCAGTATTCCCAACAAGTCTCCTTGAATCATACTATCTTAGGCTCCCTTGATATCTAGAAATGCCAGCCACAGGGGCCTGTGTTCTTTTTCCGCTATTTCAATACACTGCATTAATGCAAACAGATTGTCCTCCAACCTCCATTGTTCGAAGAACCCATTTTGTAGTTTTGCGAACACGCAGCGCCACCTGTCGACGCGGTTTTGAGCAGTGCAAGGCCCGACCCCTTAGCACAGTTTGCTGCGCAACCAGGTGTAACTACAGAATACGAAACAACTATTAAGCTAATTATTAGTTGTATTTGTGCACTGAACACTTAGAAAAAGAACTACGAATTTCCCTCCACTGGTCAAACGAGTCACCGAACCGCATCAAGTGCTTGCGGGTTCACTTGTCAGAACGACGGCGAGAGCAAGAGCAGACGCAACAGCTCCGCGCTCTACAATAACTACCCCAGTCTACGCTACTGTTGCGTTGCGAATCGCCACGGACGCAAATGACTTAAGTTTTGCTGATTACTGCAGCTTTCATGAAGCAGAACGGCAAGGACGCTGGATACGGGCCGTTGGGAACGTGTGGGGTAAGCAAATTACTCGCATTCTCCACAGCCGGTCTCATGAGAAAGTGTGATAATGTATAGGTGATATGATAATGCGCCCAATCGTTACCTCGGAGAACCATAGCAACTTTGACTGTGAAACTTTACAAATGCTCTGACTGCGGTGCGTGACCGCGTTGTTTCACAATGTAACGTAAACAGGTAATGCGTGCAATTAACATCGAACACGCCACGACATCACACAGCATTACGCATGTAGGGCTTTGAAGGCTCTAGTTCCGGCTTTAACTAGGAAATGCGAACACGTACCTCGCACAGATAAATCGCAAAATGATCGCAACCATTACAATTTTTTTTTGCCGTTTGTGTTCGCAATAGCCAGAGCTATCTCGGATGCCTTGGCTTTGCCTTTCGTTGTTCAGTGAGAATGTGCACGCGAATATATACCCATTTGCAGTATATAGAAACAGAAGACAACTGTCAACTTCACACTCTAACAACAATTCAACGCATAAGAAGCGAGAGATGGATAGAAAATACAACCGCAAAGACGAAAATTGTCAGGGCCATGCATGCTGGATAAAACAAGCTTTGTACCACAAGCTCGTTTTATATAAAACAGGCTTCGTGAGATAGACTGCTCGTGTATGTACTTCATCGCTTTAAAGGGAGACGTGGGTTCTAAAATTTTTTTTTTGAATTTTTTGCTCAAACTTCACTACCTAAGCTAGTTTTTCATGCTGATTTCAAAACTGTAATTTGTTTCTTAATATTTCAAGTAGTTTAGAAAATATGAAGGTCTGAATCTTAATTGATTGCGTACTTCTTACGGGACTTCTTGGCAATTTATTCTTGCTAAATCCAAAAAGTGAATGCATAATCCCAATGCTGGAGACTTGCTGTAGGGGGTGATGCTATATTTACCCATTTGAAGGCATTTTATAAGCAAGAAAACGGTCGAACACTTATGGTCACTATATTACAATAAATTTCAATAAAATCTTCAATGATAATTTTGGAAGTGATGCTAGAGAAATAGAAATAGCATCCCCCCCTAGAACATGTCAAGACGAATAAAATGATACCAACTTTGTTGCATTCACTCAAGTTTAACATAGGAAAAACCCCCGTAAGGCCAAATGCAATGTGCAAAAACATCGAACTGAGAAAACGCGTTTGAAGTTTCTAGCAACTTAGCAACTTTAACTTTTGCTAAAGTGAAGCTACAGCGATATTAATGACATCATTCTGTAGCTCTATATTATAGAATAAATGGCCATGCTAAATTTCACTGTACCCACCCAGAATACTGCTCACAGCTTGTTCTAGAACTATAAAATAGTCATTGACTCAGCATGGGAGTTATTATTTCTTTACTTTGTGGTCGTTCCAGTGCCTTGCAAGTGAAAAGAACGCATAAAAATCATGTAATAATGTTGTCCTTGGATGGACAATAGATTTACACATTGTTTAGGTCTAAAACCAAGAATATTTATTTTTGCGAAAATTCTCACTATTTGCTATCATGACTGTTTACAGCTGACCAGGGCTGTAAGCAGAGTCCCCTGCTGGCTTGTGATGCTTTGAAAGTCTTTCCTTTATTGAAATGCTGTCGAAATGCTCTCTTTGCGATTTTTGCAGCCTGCCCTTGTCCTTCTCAAGGCTGCGATGCACCAAGTTATTGCCAGCGCTGTAGCCCAGCTTCTCGGCAATTTCCACGTTGCTCTTGTTTGTGGCTTGGTTGAAGCGGCTGATGGCTTCGGCAACTGCCCTTTCAATGCTCCGCAAGGATGCATGCAGAGTTTTGGGGGCCTGCTGCCAAATCATAGCGTGCAGGCTCTCACTTGGGTTCTGGGTGATCCCATTGCTGCACCTTTCCAAGAGGGCATTGTCGCTCAGCCGCCTAAACACAGGCTCCAATGCCTCAGTTACGAAATCAGGAAGGCTGTCCTTGTGTAGTGGCGGCTTCTCATTTTTCGCAAGAGCTTTCTGAAATTTGCACCAGGATTTAGGGCCTTCAAGGCAAAGGTCCTGCTTTGGTGCCTCGTCAGTTGAAGACATGTGCTTCAATGTTGCTAGAACAGCCTTCTGCATACCTGAAACATTGTTCCTGGTACTTCTCAATGCGTAGCCATAGTATGAGGCGATCTTCTTTATCTTTTGTTGCGTAAGTCTGCCCTTTCCACCAAGTGAGCCACCTTGAGCTTTTTTTTTCTCTACAAGGGTACGTAAGGCAGCTCCCATACGCTTGTGTACATGATTTATGCAGCCCTTTTTGGCTACTTTTATGAAGCCGTACACCTCTTTTTCTGTGAGTACATGGAATGTCCTGCTGTCGCCGTCCGACAGCATTGTCGTATAACGAAGCTTGTGCTTTTCAAGTAACCGTTCAAACAAACGTAGTGCTGCTTCCACTTCCATCTGGCCAGCATTACAATCAACATTCTTCTGGCACAGAGGGGCATGCTGAATGAGCCAGGCAGAATGTCCTGCTTCTCCTTCCTTGGGTCCTGTGGTGCAAGCCAGGTAAAAGTTCGATAGCACGGTATGGTCTATCACGAGGCCACTATACATCTCAACAATGCAGCCAACACATATATGCGAGCTATGTCCATGTGTAAGCCAGGTGCCGTCATAAATGACGTCGACGTTTCCGGGCGCGTTGCCGAACTCCGCATAGAGCTCCTTGCTCGCCGCTTCGCATTCGGCAGCAGTCGCAAAGCAGGCTTCTTTCATTATATTCATGTGGCTTTGGTAACTCTTGGGGTGAAGCCCTCGATGCGAAATATTCATCCCGGCGGAGAAGTCCGACAGAGCCGTTGCCCCTTTGCCGATACTGTTGATGGCCTTCATGGCACGCATATTAACTTCGAACGGCCTTATTTTGGCATCAGTCTTATCGGCTATACAAGGAGACGAAAAACACTCTTCGCGAAAGTCACAACTGCCGCACGTCACTATGAGCTTCACACACAGCCCGTACTCTTTCTTGGCCTTTGAAATAGTGACGCTTCTTTCACCGCATTCTGGGCCCGCGACAAGTCCAAATAACGAGCGTATCGCCGCCAGATCAACAATAACAAATTCTGTTCCGTTTTCTTTGCCACCATCCTCCAGATCAATATCTAGAAACTCGAACTTACGTTCCGTCGTGCACTGCGATGCGAGTGATGCCTTCAAGCCCACTGCATTTCTCCCACTCAGCAAACTCGTCCGCCGAATAAAACGCCGTGTCAATGCGGTCTAGGATGTTGCTGGAAGTGCAATATGACAATCCGACGATGACACAATCCAATGAGGTGCTGCTGCAAGGCACAGGAGAGTGCACCGCTTCAGACACAAGCGGCCGCGGCTGCGCGCCGCCGTCGGAATGCGCCGCTTCGGCGGCATCGGGCAAAATCGGCTGCACATTGTCGGCTGCTTTCTTCTGGCGGGTGTTCCATGGGCGCCTCCGTTTCTTGCCGTACGCTTGGGGTGTCTTCTTCTTTAGACGAGCGTCTCCAATCATGCCGGCAAAAGACGGAAAGTCGGTGCGTCGGTCGCGTAGCACAAGCAGGCACGTGCGGGAAGCGGACAAACAACGTGCGCGAACGGGAACCGGCGACCGACGAACAATATACAAAAAAAAAAGCGAGGGCAACTTTCGCTGCATCAGCCAATGGGAAGCAAGAAACAGGGGGCTCGCCTGGTGCGTGCGCGATCCGGCCAATCAGCGGCTTGGAAGGGGGCTCTGGAAAAGGGGCGAGGGCAGCCGTTCTGTTTAAGCGACACCATTTTAAAGGGTGGCAAAATGCGCACAAAAGAATCAGCTTCAAAACAAGCCCAAGATGGCAGCGATCGGCCAACTGCCTCGCTGGCGGCGCGCGCGGGAAGTTTGAACGAATTTGACCTGCCGTGGGTTGTTTTGCGGCTCCCGTGGCGACTTCATAATCAATTTTAATCCATTTACTGATCGAATTCAGCATTCACAATTTTAGGACACGTGCTTATAGGTCTAAAAATTTCAAATATTGCATTTTTTCAAAATCGACTTTTTGGCCTTTTTCACCATTTTAAGACCCGCGTCCCCCCTTAAGATCATGTGTATGCCCAAGTTGAACGCATTTAGGCGTTGAAGAACGCACGTCGGAGTGCTTGCCTCAAACACGATGTCATGCGATGCTCGCTAGCACTTGCAGCACACCGAAATAACTGAAAAATCTTTCGCGTTGTACTCGCAGTTTGCTTTTATGAGCTTCCTACTTTTTTGAGGCGAAGTTGGATTGACGGAAAAAGCTTGCCAGGTATTTGATTTTCAAGAAACCACGCCTCAAGACCGAGAAAACATAAGGGCCTATGCACGTTAATTTCCGGACAGCTATCTTTGCACTACCCATTTAGGGCCGGCATGGCATTGGAGGCACGGGTGGCGGCGTTTTTCGCAGCACCGCCTGGGCAGAGTCTGACGTCCATCTTTATTTGTGTTTAACGCTATCTCTGATTTGCTGTGCCGTTTTTTTTACTTTCCACTCTCCAATGTACAAGTTGTACATTGTACAACTTTCCGCTTTTCAACTTTCCAATGTACAAACAGAAAAGAAATAAAACTTCAAGTGAATAGGCAGTGCCGCAAAGTTAACTATTGCCTCGTGTACTCCTGGATTAAGTAATGGGCAGGCCTTGGGCTACAGGCAAATTCTACCAAATTAAAACACCTTTTAAGAAAGTTATGGAAAAATACACGAAATAACTTGTTACGAATGACATTAGAGATTCACCTGAAAAATGACACAAATGCCCTCCATTACTGAAAATTGCTCTTTGAACTTGGCCTATGGAGTAAAGCAATGTGCCTTTATTAATTAACACACTTGGCTTGAAAGACTATCAATTACTTGAGAGTGTTCTATACTATTATTAATGTAATCCGATAGGTCTATAAATCTTCCATTCTTCGTTGTCATGTTTTCTAGTACACTTCATAGTACACTATGGTACATTTGATGTAATTTTTTTTGAAAGTCATCTTATTGAATAGAAATTTATTGCAAAACTGAACTTCAATGTATGTATTTCGTGTCCATGCTGCCTCATCATTGACTTGATGCCATACCTACATTTGTGTTATGTTCACCACTTGTGTGATAGGTGATATGGAGGCAGTTGAACCTATGAACAAGACATTTTACATAACAATGTCCCAAAGATGGCATAAATGTGTGGTGCTGAATACAGTGCAAGATGTTTTCAAGAAGAAAGAACCAATGTTGTTAAGTAAAGTCAGTCATCAAAGTAAACTTCGGTATCGGAATAATTAGCACCTGGAGGGATGTACGATGATGAAAGGGTTCTTTTCTACGAGGACACACGAACAATGCACACATCTCCATCACTGGACACCATTTCCTCAACACGAGTGGCGAAAAAATGTGAAATGGTGGTTACAATAAAAGTAGTTGCCAAGCAAGTGCAGTCATCTGTGAAGCAACACTGGAAATGACCTGGAAAAGAGAGAGTCTCGTTCAAAATGCTCGTGGGGAGACATTATCTCAAATGGACGAGCCATGCTTGTCGAAAATGGAGAATATTCTAGCAGATTGGAACGTCACCAAGTGTTCACCACCAGTGACAAGAGCACTGGTTCAAATTTCAAAGCAAAACCTGTAAAGGCCACCTTCACAGCCTTCAATGTGGTGAATGCAAGCGAGCGATGACTTTGTCGACGTTGGCTTGCAAGCAAATCCATGTCAAAGTCGTGCTTTTAAATGTAGTTATCAACGACTATAAAGCAGATGGTAACCTTGTGTGCACCTGACTCAAATGCACAATTCCCTTATGTTTTTTTTTTCAGTAATATATTTTCTTTTTTGTGCAGCATTTCACTAACCCTACTTTGGACGTCTGCTAGTAGTTAGTGCGGACAAAGTGGTCAGCAATGCAGTGTGATGAATTGTTTCTATGAAACAGCAGGCAAGCCTGCATTGCTTCTGAATAAAGAAAAACAAGAAGCAATTGAACACATAATTTTGACAACAATCACTGTAGTTTTACACAAGCTCGGGCATTGAACGAGCCATTCACTGCACTGCATAATAAAGTGACAAACTTTTTTATTTGCCAGTTCATTTAGTAAAACATCTATACACTCATTCTTGAAGCATGCATCGCATTGGGCCCATTATGAACTCACACAGATTAAAGTTATAGGGGTCTCAAAAATGACAACCTACAAAGCAAATTCAAGATGACCAAGCAAGAAATCCAGAAGCGACAAAATGACAAGTATAGCAGATTTGCATTATTTAAAGCGATTTTAAGGTAATGTACGATCATTTTTGTCTCGAAATGCCTGGCACAGTGAAATGAGATAAGCAAAAAATATGGGCCATCTCCCAGAAGAGAACCACAAGGGGATGTGAAGCAGCAGCAGTGCGCACGTTGTTGACCCGGCTGAAATGAACGTGGACGCAGGAGCTGGAAGAACGGTTTAAAGCGAGACTCAGTGTAACCTTTTTTCGAGTAAACATTTCTTTGAAACGCAAAGACACGAGAGGCGGGTTGGGTTTCGTGTTTTATGGTAGGTAATCGAGCCAAAAGAGTAGTTCTACTCGATGTGCCCTCGAACGTTGCAAGTGGTGGAGAGGGTGAAGTGAGAGTGATGACAAACAGCGAGCGGCGATAGGCCAATAAGAGAGTGACGTCAACGCCCGCGCACTGCGAGGAAAGGCGCGACCTACTTGGCACCGCCATAACACCTGCAGCCTGGGGAGCGCAGTGCAGACGGAGGAACAGCGTTACACAGGCTAGTCAAAGAGCTGCTTTGCATTAAAGAAAATGGGTTTGTACCGTCCTACCATCAGATACAGTCTGGCCATGCAATGTCAATGACACTGCCATTGTATCCCATGATGACCACTGATGGCATGAAGATGAGCATGGCATGGCAATGACCATGTGGTGCTCTTTTCATGCAAATAGCTAGTGTATTCGCAAATAAGTTATTTCACAAGTCACATCATACATCACTGGCTTTTCTGAGCATCACGTGCATCACAGAATGAGCTTCAACAGAATAGTTAGTCAATGTATAAGCCCATGCTCAGTTTTGCAACTGCTCAACGAATGTTGAATATTAAATTTGTCAGGAATGTATGACTGACATGTTGTGATTGTCCATAGACAGCAATGGAGTGCCGACTGACAGCAGTACTTAAGCGACGAATTTCTGTTTCACTAAGGTAAAGTCTGCCAATTTCACTTCTTTTTTTTGCCAGAGGGTCGCATTTCATTTTGCGATATTGGGGAGGGCATTCTATTTTAACTCTGCTGAGGAGCTTTAACGTAATTGAATTTCTCATCAGCTTCATACTTCTGAACTTGTATAACGTGAGTATGAAATTGATTGATTGATTGATATGTGGGGTTTAACGTCCCAAAACCACTATATGATTATGAGAGACGCCGTAGTGGTGGGCTCCGGAAATTTCGACCACCTGGGGTTCTTTAACGTGCACCCAAATCTGAGCACACGGGCCTACAACATTTCCGCCTCCATCGGAAATGCAGCCGCCGCAGCCGGGATACGAACCCGTGCCCTGCGGGTCAGCAGCAGAGTACCTTAGCCACTAGACCACCGCGGCGGGGCGTGAGTATGAAATTGAATCAGGGACATATTACATATGGGCAATACACTGCTAACGAAATCGTTTTTGCCTACCTTTTCTTCACTTTAACTGCAAGCAAATTTGACCAACTTCATAGGTCCCACCAAAATGTAATTATTCAAAGTCAATAAAAACATGGAACAACAGCACTTTGTGCCTAAATTTGCAGACAGAACACAGACACAAAAAAAAAACGCGAATGGCATTGTATGCCGAAATAAATTCACACAAAATGTTCTCTTGGGGAATTAACCTTCCAGCATAGAACAAGTGAGACTCTTCTGCATAGAAGAGCTTGTGACATTGCATAAAGAATTGCTAAAGCTTTTTCACACTTTATACAGAAAAATTACCAGACCAGGACAAAACACAGACCTCAAACTTGCCCATAAAAGCACAAGTCAAATATGTTTCTCATACAGGATTCTTACTAGTTCACAGCCTGAGTTCACGATGTGAAACAGCTTGTTTGTGGAAGTTGTTTAATGGGAGCAGCTGGTGGCTGGCCCAGCAGTCAAAAAGGCTGGCAGAGAGAACGACGATCGTTTGAATGAAAAATCTATGCGCACACCAGCGGTCAAAGAGCTCTGAAAACATATGCTACACCATACTGACATCACTAAGCAGGCGATACAACTAAGCTGGCACCACTATAGAGGTGGCACCATAGTGTTACCACTCTCATCGTCATATTTCGCACAGTCCTGCACGCACCATGCTGGCATTGTTGTGCTGCCTATCTGCAATCAACCCATGGACGTGAAAAGAATTCGAATAAAATTAGCAGCATGAAGAACCATCACTGAACATCATATTGAATGCATCACAAACAAGTCGTCTGGCACAATTACATTCGGCACCACGCGCAATGGCGTAAATTACGACGTCTTGTGCAGCTAAGTCACTCAAATACATTGCTATCTAATACTTGTTATCTTCATAAATGTCGGTCAAATACATTGCTATCTAATACTTGTTATCTTCATACCCCAAGATGACGTGAAGTTGCACCTTTATCAAGAGCAGCATGACAGCAACGGCAGAGTACATAACAACTGCTGAGTCATCTCGAGCACAAATGAAACATCCCTGGCAATGGCTGTTCCTTCACCATGTCACCAAGCTATAGCGTGTGGCTCCGTGAAGGCAAACCAGATAGAACGTGGGGCTACACTTGCAGTGAGCCTACAATAGTTCCGTTCACAGAACGATATACAGTAGTGTAAGTGGCTGCCTTCTTGGGTAAGGCTCCTTATCTTGTTAGGTCAGGCATGTCCAAGGGTAGTGCCCTAGGAGGCCCAATTGTGGCAGTAGGTGTTCTGCCACTCCGGAATGTAGTCAGCCAGTGGCCCTGCACATGGCACAAAACGCAGTTGTATTGCATGCAGTTGTATTGCACGCAGTTTTGAGATAGGGATCTGTCGGTGCAATGACTTGTAGCAATTATGCGAGCATACACAGATGAGGACAGAAGAATGCACATGCAGTGTCTCTCTGCTTGTAATCCACACAAAATATACACGACACTTAGGACCTCAGCTGGGGTGAGGGCTTGACGCAAACTTCAACGTGTGCTGCTTTAGAGTAATTCAAGGGAGGCAGCGTAGCAGCAGTGGCGCAGTTGCGGGGTAGCAGACAGGGCCTGTGCTCTCCCCCTTCTCTCTTCCCCCGATTTTTTTTTCCCATGGCAAACAGAGCACAAAATGACACTTGACCACATCTGCCTGCCAGGTCCCCCTTTCAGATCAAGCTGCATAGCACTGGCTGGAAATACTGCCTGTGCAATTCTTGTGGCCAGATGTTTCAACAATACTGAATAAGCTCAGCAGAGAAAAAAAAAGGTTGCAAGGCCTGAATAAAGTTTCAAAGTATTTTTTTCAACAAAATTCTGATATTAAATGGTTACAAAAGATTATTATTCATTGATACTGCTCTGAACTATGCAGTCTGCTGCTCCAAGACCAGCATTCTATGTTTCCAGGCACACATTTTGGGGAAGCACTAATAGTTAGGTGGCATCAATGACACTATGATCATTATTACCAATGGCCGATAACTAGTACTATGGTCATCAGTATACAATGGAAGAGTGGTTGTGAGCGGATTGACTCACTGGTGATCCAGCCAAGGAGGGGCACGGAGTCACCAAGTGCTTGGAGGGCGAGGGAGATTCGGCGTTGGGAGATGCGCTCGTAGAATGGGGATCGCACAACATAGAGCGTCAGCTGCAGAAGACGACGACTCAACTCCAGCCGCTCACGTGGCTGCAGGGAAGCACGCGTCCGCGACAGAACCTGCAAACTGTAGACGCCCTTTAGTACGTAGTGAGAGAGGCCTTTTAAAAAAAGTTCACTGTCATTAGAACTGCTAGGAAAATCTTGGAGGTAACCTTGACCAGATAGCATCTACATAACTTCATAAAACTGTGAGTTTTATGAACTGTGAGTGGCTCGAAAAAGTGTATTGGCTGGCTACTTAAGACTTGTTGCAGCAGTGCCCTTACTGTGGGAAACGAATGAAACTTTGATATGCGAAAAATGAGCCTCTTAGTTCCAATAGCTCTCACTGGAAACTTATTCTTCACTGAGTCCAGCCTCACAAAAAGTAACTCATTTCGTGTTGAGGATCACAGTGAGTAAGCTTTGCAATGCCCCAAATAAGCAGCAACGTCCTTATCCTTGCCGATCAGGATCGCTTTCGAGGCTCTAGCCTTGACTCGCCATCTGTTTCCGGATTGATCATGATTGCTTGCTGCATAAGCAGGAGATCATTACATTTGCCACTACCGGCATGTGGCAAAAATGAAACTGCCAAATCTGATGCTGACACATGCATAGGCAAAAATTGTGAGTGACTCATTCGGACTCGAGTCACCAAAATATTGGCCCGCAGGTCGCGGGATCAAATTCCGGCTGTGGGGGCTGCATTTCCGATGGAAGCGGAAATGTTGTATGCCCGTGTACTCAGATTTGGGTGCAGGTCAAAGAACCCCAGGTGGTCAAAATTTTCTGAGCCCTCCACTACGGCGTCTCTCATAATCAAATAGTGGTTTTGGGACGTTAAATCCCACAAGTCAATCAATCAATCACCAAAATATTCCAGTGCCAGACTCACCCTTATGAAAATTTTCTTCAACAGGACTTACTGAGACTCATGCTGACCAAAACATTACTCACTCAGGCTCACTCAGGCTCAGACTCGCGGCTCGATCGGACTCATGAGTCCGTAAGTTTAGAATTAGCTTTTTGAATCACGATGTCAGTGCTCTTTAACAGCAATAGTTTACATAATCAGTGCTTTTCTTGATGCCTTTTATATAGTACCTTTGAATATGACTCACGAGTGGTTGCAAGCCAGCAAGGCCATTTTTCTTTCGAAGAAATGACAAGATAAGGTGTAGTAATTATTAAGACCCTCTCTGAAAGAGTTGGCAGGGTCAGGGAGTACAAGGCACCCCCTAAGTAATTCGCGTCTCTAATCAATAAATATTGAAATAGGGTATGAACAATACTGCTTCGGAATAATTGTAAATAGACGCAAGTATAAACATGAATCCAAGTAAGGCTCACAGTAACAATGAAGATGAGTCGATAGGACGATATGTTAGCCAACATAAGTTTTACTCACTCAGACTCGCACATCAAATATATATTGCACTTTGGATTTAGACTCGGCAAAACTTTCCTGACCCGCACTGGCTCGGACTTAAGAAAATTTTTTTCTTCCACTGGACTCACTAGGATTCCTACTTATAAAAATATAAGGTACTCACCCGGACTCGCTCCAACTCAGACTCATGGCTCAATCTGAGTGAGTAGACTCATGAGTGAGTTCACCGACCTATGGACACACGGCATGCACATGTGAAGATGCGTAACTACACAGTGCGCAGAGATGATCGAGAATGCCCGATATGATGCACCAAGTTGCCAGGGTTTTCACATGCCATGGGTCAGCTGTACGCTCTCGCTCACCACCACTCCGAGGCCAAGATCACCACTTCAGAGTGCCCTCCTCTCAAAGCTACTGCCAGAAAACACGCTGCTGTGCTGCTCTTGAAATTTTTCTTGCAATTTTTGGTTGATATGCATGAAACTTGGTGAGATGATGCATATTTGTGCACCGATTAGAAATATGTGCTATTTTTTTAATATAATGAGTAGTTTTAAAAATACAACATATTTCTTAGGCTTTTTGATAAGCCAGATTTTTTTTTTTTTTTTTGAAGCTGACAGAGTTGAAAGTAAATAGGCAAAGCACAATACTCAGAAATCAAAGCTTAGTGTAGTGCAACAAAAATGGATGTTTTATACCCATCTGAACAAAGTTATGCTATGTTGAACCTTCACAAGTGCACCAATTTCAATCTGAGATTTCACTCATGAATGCTCAACACACTAGTATATTTCATTCGAATGGGTTTAAAACATCTACGTTTGTTGCACGACACTAAGTTTCGATTCCAGATCATTGTAATTTGCTGCTTTACTTAGAATAAACAAGGTTTACTAACTGTGGTCCAGAATACATGGTGCTCTATGACAATGAAGTTTGAGAACTGAAGTACTCTGTCATATCTAGAATTTTGTTATGCAGAAGTTTGCTACATTAAGATTTAACTACATATGTGTTTGCAATGCTTGTGTCAGCTGGTTTTGAGCGAGGCTTGGCATAACACGCAAGCTCACGCCGACCATTCTAACTTCTTACATTATCAATTAACTCACCATGCACTTTGAAAAAGCGGCAACTCACCTAGCCACATCTAGACCAGCCGCCATCAACCATGGGGTCCAAGAGGAGCGGCCACACAGACCAACAGCTGATACTGGAGTCGCACGAAAGTTAAGGCTTCAGCAAGTCTCCCCAAGCCTGTCACTTTTACTAGCCTTCTCTGAGGAAGCTTCCTCAGAGAAAGCAAAAGAAGGGGTGTGTCTATCATTTAAGTGGAAGAGACAAGCTTTGCTGTACACACGTAAGTGTTTTACTTTTCATTTCATTAGTCGCGTAGCGACGAATCACACTCCCACGGTTACACAAACTGATGTTTCAAAGTGGACAGAGAAGAAATGGCCTGGGCACAGCATAGTTCATTACTGATTATTGGTGCACTGCCACGACAGCTGGGTAAAAAACAAGGTGCGGCGGGATGGGCCTAGTTCACCTTACACCCTCTCTGACGCCACTGCTTCTCCAAAGAGAAACGCTTTCACACGCATTTCTATGCAGCACAGTAGGCCATAAATAATGCGTTTCATAGTTGCACATCACAGGTTCGAGTCTGAATCGTTATTAGGAGCACCTCTTTCACCACATATGTCAACAGTTTGCCCTAGGAGGGCCAATCATTCGTGGAGTATAGGCCTCAATACTTTCCATGAATGCTGCCCATCTGGCTCACCTGAAATGAAAAGGGTCACTGATTCCGTTCATGGGGAGGCAATCGCCAGGCAGATTCCAAGGGCTAACGTATTAACTCACCCAAAAGCATCGCGAAGGCACGCACAATTTGAATGGTGGTTCTTTTAGTGCATTAACAATGTCAGCTGCGGCCCAAAGACAGAGTTAAAAAACAAAAGCTTATGACACAAGCAAAATATATATTCTCAGCAAAGGCATCGCACAAGCTTGCACACTCGGTCGCTACCAAATACAACTGACAAAATCATTAAACAGGTATTTAAAACAACGGGAACAAACCTACTGCGCTACAAATGCAATCTCACGCATCATAAACGGCGCAAGAGCACTTAGCAGCCCCAAATATTCACCACATGTGTGTACTCCACAATTCTCCAAACATGTTTCGAAAATTTCCCTTCAAGAAAACACCGAAACCAACTCCAGCGCTGGTCGTCGTCCCGGTGTCTATGTTATGATGCCAGTGGCATCATAACATAGACAGCGCTTTGCCTCGTCTCTCCTATCCCCTCCAGTCGTTTGTGCTGTTAAGCACTCTGTAATAACTCGATTCTTTAACACATGGCGACCGCACTACACGACTAACTCAAACTGCCCGAATATCACAAGTTCTTGGCCGGTGTTCACCACCCGTCCTATCCTTCAACACCTCTAGTTTGGATCCCTACCGGTTTTGCGAACATTCCAAGTAATTGTACTGCACGTAGCATGTACCAGGGCGGCAGCCAGGGGAAAGGGCTTCGTCTCACCGGTTCCTTTGTGAAAACGGTCGCTGCTATAAGAGGCTCTGTTTTGATGTCTCAATTTCTCCTCATCTGTGCTAGAGCTGTTGCATGTGTAGAGGGTAAAGATATGCCCTGGGCCCCTTTTGATGCTTGTTTTCTTGTTTCGTTGCACACGCCCGTGAAGGAAACGTTTGGCAGGGTAATTTGATGCTTTTGTCTGGAGGCGGCAGCACGCATCTGCTTCAGCGCTCATTTGTGACAAAAATAAGGGCTCTGTTACGAATAATAAGCATCCAAATACGCTTCTTGAAGCTGTAGAATGCAGGGAAATATGTTGTGCTTCAATGCAACATCTTTTTTCGCATTCGAGCCACCCAGCAGCACACAACAGCTTTCAAGCATCACACCACTAAAAAACCATCTGCCACACACGCGCGCGCTGTTGCGAATCTGCCTCCGTGGCTGCCACCGATGCCACCACTGTTGCGAAGCCACCTCCGTGATCCCACCGCTGACCTCCACTGTTGCGAAAGACGGCGACGCCAACACGGTCCCGAAGGCGCCACTGCTTTCAACTTCGCCGGGAAGGTCACCAGCCGTTTGGTAGCGTATGTTTCTCAGCTCGCGACTGCTTCTGCGCAGAGCTGATAAGACGAGCGGACGAGACGACGGTGAGTTAAACAAGGTTTATGTACAGCATATATACAGAGGCGTTACAATTTCGGCACTGGGGCCGACAGAGACTCGAAGAGCCGAGCTCTCCTCTCTAACACATAGGTCAGCTTTTCGCCTAAGACCGCCGACTCACACACGTCTCGGCTCTCCGACACGGGGACTCCTCTCCCACAGGACCTCCGATCACGACGCGCCGCAGGGCTTCTTTTATTTCCACCGGGTCCAACCAAAATGTCCAATCAGAAGCGCCGCTGGTCGTCAGGGCAGATTCCTCCAATGGGGTCACCGCGCAATGCGTCAGACCCCCAGACACGAGGACGCCGGCTCGCTGTCACGTGCGCTGCTGATTCACTGCACGTGGGCCAGAGAGGCGTCGCGCGTGTTTACGCCGTTGAGTTGTTCGCGTCCGGCGGACTGCGGGCTGGCCTTGACCCAGATTGCCTTTTTCAGAGGCACGGACGTTTGACGAGGACTCGCTGGCATAACAGCGCGCACCAAAGAATAGCACTAGATCACAGGAAACATGACGCAAACTGCCCCCCCCCCCACACGATCGCACACAAGATAAGCACTAAAAAGCACATGAAAAAGCACACGGACACACACAAATCCTCAAGCAACCACATTGAAACACGAAGTGCCATCCGCTTCGACGGGTGGAGGGAGTGTCAGCGCCCTCCCCAAAAAAGCGATCAAAACTGTCAACTCTACTCAAATGCACTCGTCCACTGACGGTAACACGTCGCAACATGCTGCACCTTGTTTTTTATATAATGGCCGTGGCACTGCACACCTAGCGCTAAGAATGTGGGCTCCATATTTACTGGTGGCAAGTTGTTTGTTCTTTGACTTTCATTTCCTTTCACTTCATTATTAGTCACACTTGAATTAAAATTCTACAAATTAACACCACCCTACACTTTTTTCTCTTTATACGGTTGTGTCTAACAACAGCCACCAGAAGCCCTCAGTTAATTTCATTTCACTTACTCATAATTTAAAGGAAACCTCATGGTCCATTAATGCTGATCTGTGAATCTTGAAATTTGCAGCAACACGGCAAAGAGGATAAGGTAGATAATAAAAACGTAACTGATATTTGATCCAAGTACAGACGCATAAGTATACTTACTTATTTATTTATTTATTGTACCCTCAGGGCCCGAGGGCATTACAGAGGGGAGTGGAGATATACATAACGGAAGCAATGTATAACAGCAAGGAAAAAAACTCACAGCAGATAAGTAAGTGAAATAAAGTAGGCATAAATGACAACAATTTGATAAGGAAAAACGTATACTAACAATAATAAATTTATATATATACACATGATTTGTGGGGTTTAACGTCTCAAAACCACCATATGATTATGAGAGATGCTATATATATACACATAAGTACTACATATATACAAACATATATATATATACACAAACATTTAGAGAAGATTAATAGTTTTACAAAACATATTTTCATCAGTTATATAAGCGATATCATGGAGAAGATCATTCCAACTGACACAAGTTCTGGGTATGAATGAGTCATGAAAACATTTGGTGTGACATGATGAAACTCCAACTTTATTGCGGTGATCAATTCGAGCTGATATGTATGATGGCCTTGTTAATAATTTCTGTTTCAGATACCTAGCTGTTTTAATAAATTTTATGAAAAAGACATAATGATGCTACTGCCCTGCGATGAGAAAGAAGAGGGAGGGACAAACTTAATTTCATGGCAGTTACGCTGCTTGTTCGGTGATAATTGGAGAGTATAAAACAGCAGGCACGGTTCTGCACAGCTTCTAAATCGGAAATGAGTGATTCAATGCCAGGGCTCCAGACAGATGCAGAATACTCTAATTTTGAGCGAACCAGTGTTTTATAAAGTAATAATTTTATTGAACTGGATGAATGAGAGAAGTTCCTGCGAATATACCCAAGCATGCGGTCAACGTTATTTATGATATAATGAATATGAGTTTTCCAAGACAGGTTAGAAGAAATGTGAACACCTAGGTGCTTACAAGAGAGTACAGTTTCAAGAAAGACATTGTTAATGTGGTAAGTGGAAGCTGAGCTAGAATTTCGAGAAATGTGCATGTGCTTACACTTATTAATGGTTAGTTTCATGTTCCAAGTGTTGCACCAGTCCATGACCTTGTTAATGTCGAATTGAAGGCAAGAGACATCGTTATTGTCGTTAATTTCGCGATAAATAACACAATCATCTGCAAAAAGATTAATTGAAGAAGAAATATTAGTCGGTAAGTCATTTATATAGATTAGAAACAGAAGGGGCCCGAGAACGGACCCCTGAGGTACACCAGAACGGACAGGTAAAGGATGTGAGTCAAAGTTGTTTGCCGTTACGAATTGTGAGCGGTTTGAAAGAAAACAGATCAACCATGCAAGTACATTAGGGTCAATGTTAAGATTACGTAGTTTAAGAAATAGAAGTTGATGCGAGACTTCGTCAAAGGCTTTCGAAAAATCCAAATATATACAGTCTGCCTGAGATCCGTGATCGTGGATGCAATGAAGTTCATGTGTGAAACATATGAGTTGGGTTTCGCATAAAAATTACTTATGGAATCCGTGCTGGGCTTTAGTGAAAAAAGAATTCGATTCTGAGAAAAAGACGAGATGAGAGTATATGACGTGCTCCATGATTTTACAAGGTATACTAGTGAGAGATATGGGACGAAAGTTGTCAGGGCAATGTGTATTTCCAGACTTGTGCAGAGGAATCACCTTCCCAACTTTCCAATCATTGGGAATACAACCTGTTTCAAGGGATTGTTCAAACAGTTTATTAAGAATTATGGAACAATACAAGTTTGTAATAATCAAGAATTTGGAATTAATGTTGTCAATGCCACAAGAAGAAGAAATTTTAAGATTTTCTATAATCTTCTGAATGCCGGATACGTCAAATATAACTGGGTCCATAGGAGGAACTTCAAAAACAGGGTAGTTAAAATTATCGCAAGAAACATCATTAGAAAAAGCCGCTGCAAAAACATAGTTGAGAACAGAAGCACATTCGTGTGACAGGACTGCAACACTATCAGTAGATGTAAGTAACAATGTGGTGGTGTATTTCTTGTTTATTACATTCCAAAATTATTTAGGATTGTTAATAAGCATAGCACGCAAAGTGTGGTTGTTGAACGTGTCCTTGGCGCTCTTTAATGCAGTTTTGTATTCAGCAGTCACGAAAAAATAGGATTCCCATCGCACCTCAGAATTCATAACCTTTGCAGAGCGAAACAAACGTTTCTTTTTATTGGACAGTCTTTTCAAATACTTATTAAACCAAGGCGAGTCCCTCTCACACCTCAAAGATTTGAGCGGCACAAAAGCGTCAATAAGACGCTCAACAATGCTTTTAAACAATTCCCAATTAGTGTCCACAGAGCGCAGTGAAAACTCCTGCAAGTAATCATCGAGAAAAAAAGCTAGCTCACAATTCATCGCGTTGTAGTCAGCACATTTATAGTCTCTAATATATTTTTCTGATTGATGTGTTTACAGACAGGAGTTTCAAGATCAAAATGGTGTAATGAATGATCACTGAGACCAGGTAGCTACACGAGTGAAGAGATAAGATGCGGTACGTTAGTTAGAACGAGATCTAAAATGCTGGATGTGGCTGAGGTAGTTCGAGAAGGTTCAGAGACAAGTTGTGACAGGTTTAAGTCCAGACAAGTCATCAAAAACTTGTTACACTCAGTCGAGAAAGGGCTAGGATAAGGCGATGCATTATTCCACACAATCGAGGGGTAGTTGAAATCCCCAGCCAAGAGGATAGGAGTGTTGGGAAAACGTATAGTGATCATGTTAAGCGCGTCATGCAATTCATCAACGAAAGTGGGACACGAAGCCGGGGGACGGTAACATATGCTCAAGATCAACTTCTTAAAACGTACGCAAAGCTCAACCCAGACTAGTTCCAGGTTACTTGGGGAATTAATGGGGAACCCAACAAAATTATCTGCAACAGCTATCAAAACACCACCGCCACACCTGTGGCCTCTGTCGAAGCGGAATACGTTGAACTTCTTTTGCAATCAAACAATTCCATACTCGTTACCTTAGAAGAAAGCCATGTTTCAGTCAACAAAACAACATCAGCATCACAGTAATCGATTATAGAGTCAAGTTCATCGCGCTTTGGTAATAAACTTCTAATATTTGTAAAAAGACAATAAGACTTAACATTGAGCTACCTGTTTGTTTATTTATTTATTCATTTATTTATTCACAGTACCCCTAGGGCCCTCTCACAGGACAGTATTACCGTATTTACTCGCGTAATCCTCGAACTCGCATAATTGTCGCACCCCCCACATCGCACAAGAAAAACTACAATTTTTTTTTTCACAGGTAATTATCCCACCCCCGAAAACTGCCGCAATAATGTCGTCTGCTCGTTCCAGCCATTGATGATGATAGCGCGCACCATCTGGCGCCATCTCTTAAGCATCAAGCGTACTATTGCACAGAGATCCAATCCAATCCAAGCCAAGCCGAAGTGGTCAGTGCGCGTTGCGGCGTGTTTTGTGTGTTGTGTCGGTAATCTCGGCACATTATGGGGCGATACTGAAGCCACACGGCTGCTTTAAGTTGCAAGTGATAGATCATGCGCTAAACAACGACAACAGGGCCACCGGTAAACCCTTCGGAGCCTACGAGTTTTGTGTTCGCTACTGGTGACGGCAGCTGAAAGCCACCAAGACGCGTTGGGCGTGCCGTGTGCCTAAAACTGGGATTGATGGTAAACTTTGTTTTTTCAGAAGGGAACTGCGGACGATTCTGTTAAATAGCCATCAGCCCAATACTGACGTCCAACGCTTACTTTTTGAGGGCTCCTATTGAGCGCCGACCGCTGCCCCTACGCCCGCAACGCCCACAAGCTTCGCGTATGGTATTCCAATTCTCGACTATTTGCTTCCACTTTTTGTGTCTCAAATAAATCTTGCCTTGTGTTGAACCTCTGCTTTTATTGTTGAGGTAAGTTCTAATTAGTACTTCTTAAAGCTTGCAGTAAGGTGCTTTTGGAAAATTCCGATTTGCGGCCCCTTCGTTTTCTTTTCGCTCTCTGCGTTTTCGTAGAAAGTTTTTCCCGCGTGATTCTCGCACCCCCCAACTTTGCATCGGTTTTCTGGCAAGAAAAGTGCGAGGATTATGCGAGTAAATACGGTACATAGGGGGGGGGGGGGGCTATAAGGCATACAGGTACATAAAATGATTAATAGGGCCAGAAAACACGCAAACTAAACACTATAAGGCTGCTAAATAGATTAGAGTAAATATAAGGTTGATATTCTTACCGCATAGTCTTAAATAATCAGAATAAATAATATGAGTCAAACGATTCGCTTATTCAGGTAGTAGCAAAGCTCTTGCACGACAGAACGGCAAGCAACACAGTATTTTAAAATGAAATCAACTTTGTCAGCTATTTGGCAGCTTTCAACTTGGCTTTCCTCACAACATTGTCTTAAAATAGCCGATCAAGTAGTCAAGGCTCCATAAAACACACGAGCCAAACATTAAAACGCAGCATGCGGCCTGAAATTTACAATTATTTCTCAAACTTAGCTTCTACAAATGATGCCACATACACAAATTCATAGCGATTGGCTGAGAAGCCTCCAAGTTACTGCAGCTGCCACAAGACATCACCACTTACTGGCGCGCGTGCTCGCTATCGCATTAAAGGTAAGGCGGGAGTTCAATGAATTAAAAAAGAAAGCGCTGTAGGTCACGATCTCCGTGACATTGCTTTTTTCCCCCTTATTATTCCACCCAGCATAGCTTTGTTCGATATCAATATGAATGGCACTCTCGAAACGAATAGGCACAGTCACGTGGTCATGCAAACCAAACAAACACGCGTACATTCATTTACCAGCTTGTATCACTATCTCGCCAGTCGAATAAAACAAGTCACTCATGACACCCAGAAAAACCTTGTACGATATTCCAATACAACACACAAATGACATAACAACAAGGTACCGTGTATGCGAGGTTGTGACAGTTGACTCACAAGGAGGAATCCAGGTGAAGCAACCTGTGGTTGCCATCCTCCGAGAATGCTCCTCGGGAGACATACATCCAAGCTTGCCGCCAAACCACAAAGAGACTCTCCACTGTTTTCTGTGCGCCAGCCTAGCCTCCCCGTTTCCTATGCCTCACCCGCGCGAGCATAGCAACATTTCCTGCTTGGCAGGCTGTTAAACCTTAGTGTGGCTTATCTGCGAGACACGTGTGTACCATGAAATGCAAATGACTTTACAGGGGCTGACTGCACCCCACAGCTTTTAGCACACTTGTCGAGATGAGAGAAGAAAGAAAGTAAAGCGCACAACAAGTCTTTCAAACTCTGTTTGTACTTGAGAGATACTAAAAACCTCGTGGCGATCAATCTGTGAAGCAATGAAATGCTTCAGTGAAGTCATTTGATGGCTTCTTTGCAAAGTGCTGCAGAGCACATTTAATAAACGCATGCGCCAGACATTGCTCTATGCTTTTGTGCAATGATACTTGACAGCAACGCTTTCTGAGAAAGGATACAGTGTGCAAGCGGCCTCACGACATGCGCCACCTCTGCAGCCAGCTCGACACCTTGCAGGCGCTTTGGGCTGCCGTTGGTCCCAGATGTGCCCTGGGGTGCTGAGGGGGGGCGCCACTGTCTCCTCGACATAGGTGGTGCTGCTCAACATGGGAGAGAACAGAGGTCATAAAAGCTAGCAGGGTGTTCTTAATGCAAAAATAGAAATGTAAAGAATATGCTTCTGTGAATATGCCAACGATTCGATTGGGATTTATATATTTGAAAATATTAAAATGTTCAAGATGAACGAATAAGTGTATAGATGAATTCCACCAGACATAATTTATGTCACGAAAATGCAGTAGCACTGTCATCGGGCATTCAGTTTCGCGCGGTAGACAAAAGCCACCATACCTGCCGCAGTTGCTGCTGTGTTTTAGCTGGCGCGCGTGTTGTTTGTCATGCAAAGAAAAAAAAACATGTACTGATGAGCTGTCATGGTTATTTGTGCAGGAAGGCACAAGAAAGTTGAGATAGGTCCGCCCGTCCTCCCTACAGTTTTTTCGATTAGCCACAGCTATAAAACGTATGAGCTTGTCTTCGCCGCTGGTTCATTGGTTATGTTTTGGAGTGGCTTACCCAGCAAAAACAATTACGTCTGTCAAGCCTTTGTGATTATAATGTGCCACACCACATTTTTTTTAATAAGCCTTGTGTGGAGACATTTCAAGAACGTCTACCTCAAAGCACAATAACGTTGTGGATAGCATTGGCATATGCAAAGAATTATTCACAGTTGCCATTGTTGATATAGGTGCAGAAGTCTTAGATGCATCAAAAGAATTTTGTTATACTCGCATGAACTAAAGGTTTCACTTGGTAATTGAGCATGTGTTTCTTTCTGCATGGGCACGGTTAATTAAAGCAGCACCGAACGAAAAGATTACTTAGACTATGTTTTTCCTGACTATATGAGACTGCAATGACACACCTGAGACAAATGTATCAGGAAGCGCTGTTCTGTTTGTTTGCAGTGCGCATCACGAGATTTTCACGTCTGTCAGAATTAACAGAAAAACGACACACGAGAAACTTGCCGAGTATGTTGACGGTCTGTATGCATTTCCCTGCCTCGTCTTGAGCATATGAATTGAGCTGAAGACTTCACAGGTACGTGACTGCATTGTTGACAGTATGTAGTTGAAGCATTATCCCAAGAGTATTGAAGATGAATGCTGCCAAAATTGCGCTTGTCGTTAGCACGAATGACTTCTTCAGTACATTTATTATATATACGAGGATTTACCGTAACGTTTCATGGCTATGTGTTTTTGCACCATTTATGCATCGTAACCCAGAGCTTCCTGCTGATCATTAGATAGCAAATTAAAATGTTCACGTGTGACGTAGATGGCCAAAACAGTGATGGCATTTTGCAAATGAGCCACATTCTCGCCGTTAAGACACTTCATGTTTAGATGAGGTTCTCAAAGCTAGAGCTACACGTCAACATGGCTCACATGCTAGTTTCAGAGCACCTCTTATAGCCACTGCAACTTCCTTTGTTGCGGCCGCCTCTTGCAAACATGTGGGAAGCACCCCGACATGTGCTAGGAGGCATCTTTTGCAGCTGCTGCACTAGTTGTCACGTGACCATCGAGGGCAGTGGCGCGCTTTTAGCTGGGACGACTGGGTGCAGCTAACACTCTGCGACGTCGCTACCACAAACCTACATATTGTTGCGGTCCGAGAACTGGCGGCGTGTCTTTTTATGCAGGTGCCAAGAGCAAGAGAGCAAAACAAAAGCACGTCGTCTTCTTCAGTGTCTTTTTTCACGAGACTGTTGGCGCGGCATTTGCCTCCCCTTAAAAGAGCGTCGTCCCGATGCTATAGCTGAGCCAGTTATTCGCGCATAAGGTCACTTTGTAGAAGCGACGGTGCCTCGCAGAGTCACTCGCTGAAGTATGTCTTAATGCGCACTACGTGCACAAGTTCGAGTCGGTGCTGGCGACGCCTTGTACAGTTTGGGCTATCCGGGACAACTTCGTAGGTAATGTCACTTAGTCGTCGCAGAACTCGATAAGGTCCGAAGTACCTTCTCAGCAACTTTTCGGATAGTCCCCGTCTTCGTACAGGCGTCCACACCCATACCCTGTCCCCAGTTTCGTACGTTACAGGTGTATGACACAGGTTATAGCGGCCTGCGTGGTACTCTTGCTGTTGGTATATTCGCAGACGTGTGAGCTGCCTGGCTGCCTCTGCGAGTTGAGTAAACGCGTCTGCACTCGTTTCGTTGTCATCACATTCGTGTGGCAGCATCGCGTCCAACATTGTTCTTACTTCTCGTCCGTGAACAAGGCTGAATGGGGTCATCCGTGTGGTTTCTTGTTTAGCAGTACTGTATGCAAACATTATGTAAGGGAGAATCTCATCCCAGTTTTTGTCTTTGCAGCAGTCTGGGAGGACGATGAAAGTCCCGACAAAAGAAGAATCGCCTACGCTGATTCTTGCTGTGCATCTTTCAGTAAGGAGCAGCAATTGACCACCCGCTGTTCTTATATGTGGTCCTGTCCATGGCGTTTTAACTTTTCGAAGATGATCAGCCAGCTTGTGACTTATTATGGATAAATCAGCACCCATATCGACTAAGGTCGTCACTTGCTCTTCATCAATAATTACACTGAGGTCGGCGCTCACCATTTTGTCGTTGTTAATATGCGTCGGTGTCGAGTCGTTCTGTAGCGGCAATACAGGGAACTTTTTATCGTCTTGTGGTCGGGCTGCGACTTTACCCTGAGAGGTCGCCGCCTTTAGTTTCCCCGGTAAGGGCTGGGTGACCTTGTTCCCCGAAGGTCAGCAAAAGTACCTCGATTCAGTGACGATGTCTGAGCAGGGGATGGAGAGCGTGACCTGTGGGCGGAATTGGGCTGGCGATTAGGAAGCGCCTCGTGATAAGGAGACCATGTTGTTGAAGGTCCTCGAAAACCAGGGTCGTCATGGTGAACAATGTAGTCGGCGTTGCCACAGCGACCGTCAAACCCTGGCCGAGACGGGCGAAGCGATGTGTCGCGGTACCAACAATAGCGAGCTATATGGCCGGCACCATCAGAGTTGAAGCAGAGAAGGCGTCGATCGACAGTGCGCCAAGCGTCCGTTCTGCGATATTGTGGGCGTCCCATGTCCTCTCGGGGTGGTGAGTAAGGCATGGCAAGTGGTGGCTGGTGGGATGACGACATCGGAGAGATGAGCCGACGTCTGAAAGCCTCTTGCAATGGCTGCAACGAAGGTACGGCTGTAGGTGGCTGGTAGTATGATGTAATAGGCAGGACGAGTAGTGGACGGCGGACAGCGTCGGCATAACTCAATTGACGCTGCTCGCGACCGAGATCAGCTGCTGAAAAAGCGTGCCTAAGTTCGTCACGAACGACTGCGGTAACGGCAGTCACTGGTGTATCCACTGGATGAGTTTTAAGCTCCTGAATTTCTTCTTGGACAATATCTCTGATCAGGTCACGTAGGGAGCCCTGATTGTCCAGAGTCACTGAAGTGGTGTCTAAGTGGTGTTCAGAGTCACTGAAGTGGACGAGCAATCGTACTGCCTCGATCTTTGGTGCAGAGCACGCTCAATGGCAGAGGCTTCTCTTATAAAATCGGCCACGGTAGTTGGGGCATTGCGCACAAGTACAGCGAACAGTTGTTCTTTCACGCCGCGCATAAGGTAGCGCAACTTCTTCTCCTCGGACATATTGGGATCAGCCCGCCGACATAGGCGCGTCACATCTTCAGCAAAAATTGCCACAGTTTCGTCAGGTTCTTGAAGCCTTAACTCGAGCAAGTGCTGTGCCCGCTCTCAACGGTCGACGCTAACAAAGATGTTAATCAGCTGCTGACGAAACTCATCCCATGTGGATATACGGCCTTCCCGATTCTCAAGCCACATGTGAGCGCTGTCATCAAGAGTGAAGTACGTGCGGGCGAGCTTCTGTTGAGAATTCCACTGGTTGACGTCGGCAACGCGTTCGTAATGCTCAAGCCAATCTTCAACATCTTCATGTGGGGCACCACTGAAGCGATCAGGCACAAGTGGCTGAAGAAGTGTTACCTGGGCTGGATTGGAAACGGGACTGCCTTGCATCCCTTGGACCACCTGTGGCTGGCTGGCGGAGGCCATTGGCAGAGGTACGTAATGCCTGGTAGAATGTTCGTCGAAGGAGGTCAGCTCAGGAGAGAGGCTTAGCAACCGTCGACTGAAGCGGTGCACTGGTGCCGTAACAGGTGGCTGCGTGTCGGGACTTGACGAACGGCTCCCAGATGGGATGTTGAGCATAGGAAGGCTTGCAACCCAGTGCCTCCACCAGTGTCACAGTTCAACGTAAGCAGTTTATTGAGACGTTGAGGCCGATAACCGACGGCGGGTGTTTTTATGCAGGAGCCAAGAGCAAGAGAGCTAAACAAAAGCATGTCGTCTTCTTCAGTGTCCCTTTTCACGAGACTGTTGGCGCGCACATCTTCTTCATTTTCTGCTTCGGGCGCGGCAATATACCCACGGCGCCTACTGCTAGTTACTAACATGGAGTAGGTCTATATAAATCCGCATGTAACCCCCTGTAAAGGTAGTTTCACCGCAGTAAAGGGGTGCTACACCTATTCAAGTGTATAACAGTCCGTATAAAACCTTTCGTAAAGATAATTTCACTGCGATAAAAGGGTGCCAAGCCAACCCATGCAGGAGAAATTCCCACTGCCACAAAGCCCTACTTCAAGGTTTAATGAACATATTACTCCCACACCAATTGATCATTTCTCAAGTTCAAGAGCTTTTTATACCAGCTTATATTCTCTAAGTATAGTGCATTTAAAACGTAACATATTTTATAGGTTACAATTTGCATTCTACTGAAAGTCAAATCGTGCTACTAATGAAAGTTGTTTCCGCTTCCTTTGAACAAAAAAGATTGACATTTTGCACAAGTCTCATTTCAAAATCTTTAAAAATATTGTGAAAATTAGTTAGGTCATGACACGATGCCTGTTTTTTTCATAACATGTGATACATATGATTTGAATTTGATTCAAAATTATTTGACCAAATTCACTATTAGCTTCGAACCTATTCGCACCGAGCCTAGTAAAGAACATTCAACTCCTACCCAATGCAGACATGCATTCTGTGAGTCTGTGTCGGTTCTCTGGTGGTTTCATAATCTTATCGGGGCCAAATGAACTGCGCGCAGTGACAAGGATTAGCAATGATATGGGATGCCAGCGCTGCCCAGTGGTGTGCCTAAAACATTTAAATTTTATACGATGTGCCGCCCTGACGAGCAGGCTGCGAACCAGCTAGTAGCACAGAGCTGCCGCGAGGTGTACTGCAGCGTGCCCTGATACACAAAGCATGTGCTGAAATGCATGGTGAACACTATGTGGCTCTACCCCAGGCTTTACCCGATGTGCGTCCTGTTGTAGGCTGGAACGCGCATGACCAGCGAAGAATTGGACACTTCGCTGAAAACTGCGACGCAGCGATGTCAGCAATTATTCTTTGTTACAGCTTCAGCAGATGTGGTGTGCGCAGTCAGATACCTTCGCAAGACTGTGTTGTCTAAAAGACGGACGCTGTCCGATGTGGAGTACATCTATGACACGGAAGAAACAGTGTGACCTTTCGACGTAGTGCCAAGTATTGTACGGCATAAACTAAGAGGTAAGTGTGTTCAAACAGTGCTAATGAAGCTCGATGTAGTGGGCAGGTTTTTCGGCATGCGTCCGCTTTGAGGTAAAATTAGTAGTTTTCCAGACAGCACTGAGGTAGAATTCAGCCTGTAACAGCTGTTTTGAGCGGGAACATCACATTTACGTAGTTGCAGCTCTTGCACGATATATTACAAAAGATGCTTGGCTGTGCGCTTTCTTTTATGGTGTGTTCAAGGACTAACGTGAACCAAGAAAATGCTCGCATCGCAGTCTTTAATATAAGTTTTTGAAACTAATGGTGAACCGTGAAATGAATGTCTAAGGCAACCTACACATGAAAGGTCAGTGTTGATTGATTTGATTGATATGTGAGGTTTAACGTCCCAAAACCACCATATGATTATGAGATACGCCGAAGCGGAGGGCTCCAAAAATTTCGACCACCTGGGGTTCTTTAACATACACCCAAATCTGAGCACACGGGCCTACAACATTTACGTCTCCATTGGAAATGCAGCCGCCGCAGTCGGGATTCGATCCTCCGACCTGCAAATCAGAAGCCGAGTACCTTAGCCACTAGACCACCGCAGTGGGGCGAAAGGTCAATGTAAACTGAAGCTTAGTGGCGTTGGTAAATATGCAAACACATCGTAGCAGTCGCGCTTTAACTAAGTTGACTAGCTGTCATCTGCAGAGCATTCGCAAGCTTGCAGTTGACCGTCGTCTAAGCCTGATACCTAAGAAAAAATGCATTTCAACAACCTGGTCGTAACTGACTTCATGGTGGTTCTGTGGTTGACATGCACAGTGTGGTCAGTAATGAAACATGCGTAGATCATCACGGCTTTTCTAGCAGTCATGGTCTTATAACCGGTCTAGAGCTGTGCACGTGACAGTCACATATATTACTACCGCATTTGCTCAGATGTGGCGCAAGGTTTCTTTTTGTTTCAGATTTTTGCTACTGAAGCCAACCCTCGCGTACTGAGTACCAAAATTCTTTTTTTTTTCTTTTCTTTCTAAATGCGATGAAATGTCACCCCTTGCGTTACAATCGTGGTTGTGTTACAACCGAACAAATACGGTATGTGCTTGCGCAAGCTAAGATTTCATGTGCTTTCTTGAACGTTTTCAAGGCACGTATTCATTAAAAGGTTTGTGATATCTTCCAGAGCACCAATCCATCTACATTGGTGGAAATCAACGCCAGAGGGAGTCAACTATGCATGCTATGGATTATTTTTTTTATGTTATTAAAACATTTTCGTGGTTGTGGCATTTGTGAATACAACAGTAACGCCGGTCTTGAACCTTCTTTTCCCTCGTCTGACCATCCCGTATGGCGGCATGGTTCTTGTTAGTAATTGTTTGTACGCCCGAAGGCTTCTAACTGCGCTCGGCAGGGCGGCGCTCCATGTCTGTGGAAGCTCCAGCGCAGGTTTCCCATAGCACATGCCAGCCAGGCATCACTATTGACAACTGAACACGTCTGGCTTGGTAGCACTGCACAATAGCCCTGTAATGCAATATTTTCGCTTCCATTTTAATTCCGATATGGTCGTAATGGGCCCCAGTGTGTACATACGCAGATCTTTCAATTGTTAAACTTTTATTCTCGCTTAGGTTATTTTTTCTTCCTTCCAAATACAGTCGAGCCCCCTTGTAACGAACCTGAGCGTGACGCGGCATCCGTTCGCTGTATCCCAAGTTCATAGTAAATGAAACACAGCTTTTAAAAAGTTGCGAGTGAAAACACAAACTTTTTTGCCCCAAAAAGTCCGTGATGCACGTGTTTCAAAGAGCAGAAACAATAAGGGCGGTCTCGAGTTCATTTCAAATGGCAGGATGCTCGTTCGCCGAGGCCCGTGGCATAAGCTGCATGAGGCGCTGGCTCCACAGCTTCGTCGTTCTCACAATCCGATTCCTCCAAATCGCTCTCGCCACGTACTTCATTCACAATGCCCCAATCCGTGCACGGTTCCACAGTGTCAGCATCATCATCGGCCATAATTCAATTATTGCAACACATGTCCCACCCGCTCTCCCAGGTCGGAGTCGACGACGCGCTGCCACAAATCACCGCCGCAGTAATCCTGTTCGGAAGCTTCAGGCTCGGCATCGGGCCCGACAATCGACAAAGTCGACCTCGTGAAAATAGTTTCGCGTACATGTAGCCGTCACCGCCGCCCACGAAATATTCACCATCCCCACAGCTGAATACCGGGATGCCTGAAGCGGCAAGTTGGCTGCCAGGTGGTCAACAGCCATGAGCAAGCGCTCCGCAACGCGGCATGTAACACGCGGACTACGCTCAAGCGAAGCGGTCACACTTTCGACCGTTTTTTTGAGCGGCACGAAAAAGCGTGCTAGTCGTCCCGTCGGCAATCATGACCACACAGACACATGCACGCGCACACCCCCTCCCCCATACACACACAGCGAGCAAGACGTGCACACGCGTGGAACAGCTCTGGGCGCGTTCCCAGTCGGGAAAACGAAACTAATTCGAGCCAGCGTGGTGGGCGTCGCAGAGCGGTGGAGGCGGGCGAAGGGGTTGTGATCAAAAGAAAAGAGCAGACTTGCGAGAGAAGGGCAAGGAGTTGCGATAAAGCACGGGGGAATGAAAGATTCCTTTCTCCGTGCGATAAAGAGAGGAGAGGATGCGGCGAGCGGGCGACCTTGAAAACCAAAACACACGGGAAGGAGGCAGGTTGGGTAGCTTGCTTGAAAGGTCCGCAAAACTTCCACCTAGAAAAACTTGAAAACAGTGCAGCACGCGCAGAAGTCAAAGCATGGCCGCCTCGTTCGGTGCGTGCGGCGGCGTTCGAAGAATCGGCGGCCTTATAAAAAAGATTGTCTTGTTGCGCCAGTGGGTTTGCGTGGCCTCACGAACTTTGATATTTCACAATTCATTCCGCGCAAATTAACAGCCGTTTTCGCGCTTCCGCACGCGCGCGAAAGGCATGCTAAGCCGAGTGGGAAGTGAGCGAGAATAAGTCCTAAACACGAAACGAATCGCAAATTATCACAGTCGGTGGGGTAGCGTACGCGCGTGCACTAGACGCAGACTATCGGATACAGTCGGTGACCGACGATGTTGGCAAATGGTCTGGTCACTTTAGGCCGGTGACACCAACGACAGTACCAGTGATCAAAAGCAGGGTAAGTGGCCGACTGGTCTTAGAAAGATAATGGCAGTGTGAAAACACAGGCCTCGTCTGGCGATCCGGGGTGCTCAGAGTAGCGGGGGGACAAAGGACGGAGGGTAGGCGTACAAAAAAGCGGTCGGGGAGAGCAGCAACTAGAGGGGCGCGGAGGCACAGTTGGCGTTTAACAATAAGAATGTATGGGCACCTCGCCGAAGCCTGATCAGTGGCCGAAATCGGTTTCCTGGGAAGTCGGCAGACCGCTGACTCCGTATGCTGTAACCGATCAGCGGCGCTCGGAGACGTTTCTTGTAAGTGCGATTTTGTGCCATTGAACCAATGTATATTTTGACGGTCAGGCGGATATTGTTAGTTTTAAATGAAAGTTCGTTTTAAGTGGGGCCGTTATATGTGGGCTCGACTGCATCAGCACTAGAACTCGTGCAAAAAGGTCAAGTGCTGCCAATTCAAATGTGCGGGCCTGTCACACTGGAGGGCGCACACTCTACCACTGCTGATACTTGGTGCTATTTGTGTTCATTAGATGCCTTTAAAATCACAGTTTTCACTAGCAGCTGAAATTACGTAGAACGCCCAGTTACACAGAAGTGCCACTTTTTATTGCGACACACGATTTAGCTCACGCTACACTATTCACAGCAGGTAGGTTCAAGCATTTAAATACAGTGGACTCTTGCTAAACAAAAGCTGAATGTACTAGAAAAATGTGCTCCATTTAATAGGAGTTATTTTTACTGAGAGATGAACAAGGGTGGAGAACCCATGCATGAAACTAATCGTGCTAGAGGCTGTTCCATTAAAAGCAGCAGTTCTGTTCAACAAATTTCCTTTTATTAAAACTCTACTGTAGTCTTGCTGCAGAGTTCTGGTGCACAATTACCTATATGCATACTTTATATTGTTGCAGTGCAACGCCAACAGAAGACGACAGCAGCTTACGGCAGCGAAAAGAGCGTGTTCAGGATCAGCTGTACAGCAAGAAGCCTGCTTCGTTGTCGTCCCGAAAACCACCTGACCCACTAGCTGGAATCTACAAAACATTCTCATCATTGTTCTTTTTCCTATAAACACGTGTCACTTGCCCCTCCTTATAGGAGCATCGCCCCGATGCTGATTCAGACCCACAGTATTTTTTTAAACGTGCAGTTAGTCGCTCACATACGGCTTCATACGCACTACATGCACAACTTCAGGCTGGTGCTGGCGACACCTCGGGCAGTGGGGACTGTCTGTGACGACCTCGTAGGTGACGTCACTTAGCTGGCGTGATACTCGGTATGGCCCGAAATATCGCCTTAGCAGCTTCTCAGACAGTCCACGTTTTCGTACGGGTGTCCAAACCCACACCCTGTCACCGATTTTGTACGTTACAGTTCTATGGCGAGCATTGTAGCGGCCTGCGTGGTAGTCTTGTCGCTGACGATCCGTAAGCGGGCGAGCTGCCTAGCTTCTTCTGCATGTTCAGTGAACACGTCAGCGCCTGTGTCGGTAGTGTCCCATTCATGTGGCAACATCGCATCCAGCATTGTCCGTACCTCCCGTCCATGAACCAAGCTGAATGGAGTCATGCAAGTCGTTTCTTGTTTAGCCGTATTGTATGCGAACGTGATATAGGGTAAAATTTCGTCCCAATTCTTATATTGGACATCTACGCACATCAACAGCATGTCTTCGATTGTCTTGTCGAGGCGCTCCGTTAGTCCATTCGTTTGCGGGTGGTACGCAGTGGTCTTACGGTGAGTCGTTCCACTAAACATCAGGACGTGGTCTAAAAGAGCTGCCGTAAATGCTGTTCCGCGGTCTGTTATCACGATAGTCGGGGCACCGTGGAGTAGCACAATATTTTCTATGAAAAATCTAGCCACTTCTACTGCGGTGTTCTTTTGGATAGCTTTTGTTTCGGCATACCTGGTTAGGTAGTCTGTTGCGACTATAACCCAGCGATTCCCTGCAGTAGAAGTAGGAAGGGGTCCCAAAACACCCATTTCTATCTGGTCAAACGGTGTACGTGGAACTTGAACTGGTTGCAGCTGACCGGCTGGTCTCTTTGAAGGTGGCTTGCGTCGCTGGCAATCGAGGCAAGTGTGAATGTGGTGCTTGACGGCTGTTGTGAGTCGTGACCAGTAGTATCCCTGCTGTACTCTTGCCAATGTGCGAGTGTAGCCTAAATGGCCAGACGTCGGCTCGTTGTGACATGCTTGAAGCACTTCAGTTCGAAGGGGTGCAGGAATAACAAGCAAATAGGGAGCTCCGATGGATGAAAAGTTTCTTTTGTAGAGGACGCCATTGCGTAAGCAAAACGACGATGATGCCCTTGCAAAGACTCTGGGTGCCCTCGAAGAATGTTAGTCCACGTAATTAATCAAATCAAGCAATTCAGGGTCGCCTCGTTGTTGTTGGGCAGTCGTAGACACGTCGAGTACACCAAGGAAGGCCATATCGTCGTCGTCAAAAAGAGAGGCTGACTGTACTGGTGATCGAGACAGGCAGTCAGCCTCCGTATGGCGCTTCTCAGACTTGTACATGACCGTCATATCGAACTCTTGTAACTTCAGACTCCACCGCGCTAGTCCACCGGTTGGATCTCTTAAATTAGTCAACCAACGGAGTGAATGATGGTCACTTATAATTTTGAAAAGGCGGCCACACAAATACGGGCGAAATTTCATAACTGCCCAGACCACGGCGAGGCATTCTTTCTCACTTGTTGAATAATTGGCCTGAGCGCGTGTTAGCGTCCTGCTTGCGTAGGCACTCACTCGTTCCGTGTCTTCTTGCCACTGCACAAGCAAAGCTCCGAGGCCTACAATGCTTGCGTCAGTGCGAAGCATTGTTGGCGCTTGTTCGTCGAAGTGAGCAAGCACTGGAGGTGTTTGAAGACGTTGGCGGAGGTCATTAAACGCAGCTTGCTGTTCGTCGTTCCACTCAAAGGTGGCGTCGTCTCTAGTGAGGTGAGTTAATGGCGACGCAATCTGTGCGAAGTCGGCGATGAACCGGCGATAGTAGGCGCATAGGCCCAGAAAGCACCTGACAGCTTTCTTATAGGACAATACTGGGAACTGTGCCACGGCCGCAAGTTTTTCAGGATCAGGCCGAACGCCGGTGCTGCTGACGACATGACCAAGAAAGAACAGTTCTTCAAAACAAAAGTAGCATTTCCCTGGTTTCAATGTGAGGCCTGCGGAGCGTATGGCTCGTAAACAACTTCTAGCCTTTTGAGATGCTCGTCAAAAGTAGGGAAAAACACTATGACATCGTCTAGATAAACTAAACAGGTCTTCAATTTTAACCCTGAACGTACAGTGTTCATGAGCCTTTGAAAAGTAGCGGGCGCTGAGAACAGACCAAAGGGCAGAACTTTAAATTCATATAAACAATCCGGCATCACAAAAGCGGTTTTTCCCCGATCTCTTGGGTCTATCTCGATATGCCAATATCCGCTTCTGAGGTCCATTGAAGAAAAGTAGCGAGCATTTCGAATCCTATCATGGGAGTCATCAATACGTGGAAGCGGATACACATCTTTCTTAGCCACTTGATTCAGCTTCCTGTAGTCCACGCAAAAACGCAGGTTACTGTCCTTTTTCTTAACTAGTACTACAGGCGATGCCCACGGGCTCTGTGATGGCTGAATCACATTATCTTCAAGCATTTTAGCGACTTGTTGCTGTATCACTTCCCGTTCCTTTGGAGCCACACGATAAGGATTCTGCTGTATAGGCTTTGCTGCGTCGTGGGTAATTATTCGATGCTTTGTTAGCGGCGTTCGACCGACCCGTGATGTCGATGAAAAGCAGTCCTGGAATTCAGCTAGCAGCTCAAGAAGTCTCGTTTGTTCGTCCCTTGACAACGTAGTACTTACGTCAAGATTAGGTACTGATTCTTCTTGAGGTGCTTCGTCTAGGGTCAATAAACTGCCTTGGATTTCTGCAGTATTGTCAAAGTAAGCGACGGCTGTACCCTTCGGGAGGTGTCGGCGCTCAGCACTGAAGTTAGTGAACAGTAAGTTTGTGCGTCCCGCAGTAACAGTGACTAGACCTCAAGCAACTGAAATACTGTGGCTAAATATCATCGAGCTTATTTGGTCGGCAATACTGTCGCCGTCAAACGGCTCATCCCTTGCCACCGAAACAAGCGTACACGATCGTGGCGGGACGACCACATCGTAATCCGTCAGGCGCAAAGGCCCCGAACGAGACGTATGTCTCGGCTCTGAACAATCGACTAAAGCAGGGCTGTTGTTGCGAAACGTAATGACACTGTCAGGGACGTTGATGACGGCGCCATGTTCTCTCAAGAAATCCATTCCGATAATCAGGTCTTTACAGCATGAAGCGAGAACGACGAATGTCGCCACAAAAGTAGAGCCACCGATGTCGAGCCTTGCTGTGCACATTCCGACAGGCATCAGTAATCGGCCGCCTGCCGTCCTTAAGTGAGGTCCAATCCACGCTGTCTTTACTTTCTTAAGGCGTACGGCAAGGTCATCACTGATAATAGAGAAAACAGCCCCGGTGTCGACTAAAGCTTCGACTTGCTGTTCGTCCACAAGAACAGTAAGGCCTGCGGTCACAGTTTTGTCAGTATTGCGTCTTGTCGTCTGTACAGCGACCTGGGGTGGGAGTATTGGGGGCTTTTTTTTTTTTCCTCTTGACAGCCTGCAACCTTACCCCCTGAGGTCGCCGTCTTCAGTTTCCCCGGTGTGGGCTGGGTGACTTCGTTCCTCTGGTGTTGGCAAAAGTGTGGCGCACGAAGCTGACTGGGCAGGAGAAGGAGAGCGAGGTCGATGTCGGAAGCCCGGCTCGTAATCAGTTATAATCTCGTCATCATTGTTACGGCGGCCGTTGAATGGGGGCCGAGGCACCAGAGGTCCTGGAGAACAGACATCGCCACAGCGGGAAACGTAGTTGTTGGCATGTCGACTGTCAAACCGTGGCCTGAGCAGGCGAAACGGATTGGCACGGTGCCAGCAATAGCGGGCTATGTGGCCTACACCTCCACAGTTGAAACAGAGTGGACGCCTGTCGACAGTGCGCCAGGTGTCTGTTCGGCAAAGCTGTGGATGCCGTGATGACTCCTCACGTGACGAAGGCCATGGCAGGCCAGAAGACGACTGGTCGTATGGGGGCTGGATGGGTGGGCGCCACGATGTCTCTCCCTGTGGTGATGACCAAGGAACAGTTACAGGTGGCAGGTAGTTTGAAGGCAGAGCGGGTGGGGAGCTTCGAAGGGCGGCAGCGTACGTCATGGGATGTTCTTAGGGGCAGGATCAGCTGTCGAGAATGCTTGGCGGGTTTCGTCGTGGACGACTTGAGTGACAGATGCTGTGGGTGTATCCACTACCATAGTCCGCAACCTTTGCAGTTCTTCACGAACAATCTCTCTTATCATGTAACGCAAGGAACTATGACTGTCAAACGTCACAGCGGCGGCCTGAATATGGGGGCTGCTGCACAAGCGGTCATATTGTCGGCAGCGTTGGTGAAGTGCCCGCTCGATAGCCGAGGCTTCTTTAATGAAGTTCTCTACAGTGCTTGGCGGGTTGCGCAGAAGTCCGGCGAACAGCTGCTCTTTCACGCCACGCATGAGGTAGCGCAACTTCCTATCTTCGGTCATCTGCGGGTGAGCCCTCCGAAATAAATGTGTCATGTCTTCGGCAAACATGGCGACCGTTTCATTGGGTTTTTGGACCCTTAGCTCTAGTAGTTGGTGGGTGCGGTCACGTCTGTCGACATTGGCAAAAGTTTCAACCATCTGCTGGTGAAAGTCGGTCCATGTGGACAGGCTGCCTTCTCTGTTCTCGTACCAAGTACAAGCGCTGTCATCAAGATAGAAGTAGGCCCGGCCGAGCTTTTCCTGAGCAGACCACTGGTTAATCTTCGCAACAAGGTCATACTGATCTAACCAGTTTTCTACATCTTCGTGTGCGCCACCACCAAAGCGTTCAGGCTCCAGCGATCGAAAAAACGTTACCTGGGATGGAGCGGGAGGATTGGTGCCGAGAAGTATAGGCTGGGGGCTGGTGTTAGCCATTTCTAGATGTCTTGTAGAGAGCTTCTGCGAGGGGTTGAAGTCTGGAGGAAGTCCTCGTAGCCGACGACTGAATCGATGGACAGGGGTTGCAATAGGCACGTCCGGGCTGGATGAACGGCTCCTACTAGGGGTGTGAAGCATCGGGAAGCGTCGCGACCCAGCTCCTTCACCAGTGTCGCAGTGCAACGTGAACAAAAGATGATAGCAGCTTACGGCAGCGAAAAGAGCGTGTTCAGGATCAGCTGTACAGCAAGACGCCTGCTTCGTTAATTACCTAACTTGATTACCTAACTTGATTACCTAAACAATGATTACCTAATTACCCCCTGTATGTTTGTTGAACAGTTTATTTGTATTGCTTTGTGCCTTCACCATGTAATAAAAATAAAGTTAGTGTTAGCATTTGCTTTATTATGATGCAAGTTGTTAGGAGTAATAATCTTTGTACCCCAATTAGGGACAACATTTTTATGCCATTTGCTTTGTATTCTTTGTTTTTTTCATTTTTGTGCATGCCTTTCCCCTCTGAAATGTACTGTGTACCCTGAGGGTAAAATAAATAAATAAATAAATAAATAAATAAATAAATAAATAAATAAATAAATAAACATGAAGCGTGCATCATAGGTACATCCGAAAGCAAGTGATCACCTGCTGCCAAGGTACGCAGTGGCCGTCCACTGTGTCGAAGTTCATAGCAAGGCTGGGTGGCAGCTGGGCCGCCTTGAGCAAGTTTCCGGTCGAATGGAGCGACACTGGGGCTGCACTGGAGCCCCTGCTTGTGGTACAAAAGGAGCACCAGTCGAAGGCATGCCCTGGATGTGAAAGAAAGCAGGCAAGGATGGTCAGGGCATAGCCTAAACCCTGGATGATAGTACAGTTGATACTGGATATATCAAACTCGGATATATCGAATTACTGGCTATATCGAACAGTTTAGCCGAAGCCCTGGATGGTAGTACAATCGATCCCGGATGTATCGTACTGGGATACATCTATTTACTGGCTATATTGAACAAATTAAAATTCCCTTGAATTTCCCACGCAAATGTATGGGACCGGTGCGTCCATATATCGAACTCCACAGCTATATCGTATGCTGGGCCGCGCCGAGGCCCAGAAAATGCAATTTATAGATGCGGAAGCATCTTATACTCGCGCCTTGTAGTGCGCCGTCCGCGCCGCTTCTCGAACATTCGACAGCTGACGCGCGCGCATGCGCCGTCGCGCCGTCGCCCACCATCTGTGCCGCGCGCGCTTCTCCTTCGAGAACATTCGACAGCTGACAGCGCATGCGTCGTCGCGCTGTATATTTTTTATTCTTTTTTTATTTATTCGAGTACCTACAGCGCCCAATTTGGGCATTACAGTAGGGGGGAGGAGACAAAAAATTTGAAATTGATACAGGGTATGAATACCGATAACAAAACAAGTAAGCATGCTCAGCTTATACAGTGTGTACACATTCTCGGGAACACGAGGCAATCAAGGAAAAGTAAAACACAAACAGAAATGCAGACAGAAAGTGGCAACTTTCATTTCAACAAAAATTGTGACAGAGCATTTTGAAATGAGGGTGGCGTGGTGGATACAATGTATTCTGGTAGGTTGTTCCATTCGTGTGTGGTTTTATATATACTCAAGGTCGGCGCTCGCTCGCTCAGTTGCCGCTCGTCCGTTGGTTTGTACGGCGCGTCGACGTCCGAAGTCGCCGTGAAATGAGTGCCAACGAATCCACAAATAGAATGATCGACGTCCCTAAGCCATCGTCCTCAAAGTTCGTCGCAATAAATAAAACACCGCCCTTTCGCATACGTGCCGTACGTGTTCACTCATTTAACACCCCATTTCACAACCACGTTAACCAATTTAGCCATCGACCCAAGTAATACCTGTGTCACACGGGCGCGCAAAAAGTCTTTTAAGTAAGCGGTCTTTTACGAAGTTGAAAGACTTTTAACAAAGAGGTGTTTGCGGCCCAGACACACGGCAGCAACGATCTCCTTTTAGTGTTTTCGTTCGAAGACGCTAGCGAAAGCGTGGCGCTAGCAGTTAAAAGAGAAGCAATGAAAATTAAACGATGTATTACGATGTACAAATTAAAGACTTGTTGCACTGCTCAATTCTTCAAATAAATTTAAGAATAAGAGATGAAGAAACACCAATGTGAATGTTTTTTGCACTAGATAAGGAAGCATTCCCATAACTAGCGACGTGCACAAGTCCGTCTGGCACCACTGTGCATTTATTTACCGTATTTGTTTTCGCTGCTCTCGACTGCTCTTGACACGTTATGGGCGACCGTACGGGAGAAAAAGCGAGAATCGCAAGCCTCACGGCCTGCCTTCTCGCTCTGGAAAGCGAGGCAGACGCTGCAAAAGCCGCCAAGGAGAGGATAAAGCAGCGCAAGACCGAGCGTCACCACGTGATATTGCCGACGCGTTGTAGCTGCTTACGAGACTAGAAAAGGAAATAACCATTAAAAGAGTTCTTTACACCTTCTGCAGGATATGAAATTTGTTTTTACAAAGAGTTTTGATGACAGAAAAATAAGCATTTGCTCTTTTTTCCCACCACTCGAAAATTGCTGGCGCCCACTGGTTTCGAGGCTACTCATTCAGAGCCGTAAAAGAGATCGACGAACGCCGTTTACGAAAAAGACCGCTTCTGAAAATGAGTTCGCTCTGTGCCGTGTGTCTGCTGTCAGGAACTCCTTTTCGGAAAAAGACCGCTTGCTTAAAAGACATTTAAGTGCCCGTGTGACAGGGGTATATGTCGCAATTCAACACCCGTTAACCAATTACATGCTTCCGCATCCTCCTCAGTGTTCCCCCGAGGGAAGCTGCGGGCAATTTTTTTCTAGGAAATATTGATCAATTTTTCAGCCGCGTTCCAACAAGTTCGGATTAATATTGGCGAGCAGGTGACAAAAAGACGGTGTCAGTCCATCACGCTGATCTGGTTAATTCCGTGGTGCCTGCGAGTGCGCCGGTTCGGTTGATGTGCAATCTGCAGGTCTCATCGCGCGGGCATAGTGTTTTAGGGGCGAAGCTCCTTATGGCGTGGCTTGGGCGTCCCTCGTATGTAACCACCAGTGGCACATACCCGAAATAGGTATAACACTTGACCTCCAAGGTGGTGCCAGTGAGAGATTTCTTCTGTGCGTTGTTTAACAATAAAAAATAGTGCTCAATGTACATGCCAATGGCTGCTAATGGGGAATGAGAGACATGAGCATTCGGCTTTTAGTCAACGCGCACGCTGCGATCCCCATTAGCAGCCATTGGCATGTACATTGAGCACTATCGGACAAGAAAGGGATGCTACATTATACTCGCTGGGTGTAACCTCCTTAGCTTTAGAAAGGTTTAGCGAGAGTTTGGTCGCAGTGCCATGAATACAGTCAACTAGAATATACCATGAACTCGAGGTGGTTAAAGGTGGGAAGTGGACCCAAAGCGCAGGCCGTAAGAAAGTGTGCGTGTGCCACCTCTCGTTTAGTCCTTGGAATGTCCGCTGGATGGCGGTGCTTCTATATGGGGAATATATGATAAAAAGATGCGAGATGGTGGGACTTGGAGTGTTGAATAGATGAACGAACGGACACACAAACAGATGCATGGATGGACGCATGAACGGACGCACGAAAGAACGCAGGGACGGGCGCACAAACAGACGCATGGACGGTCACACAGACGGACGCATGGACGGACGAATGCTTCGCCCCACTCTCCATCATTCACTCTGTGGATATGCTGCCATTTTTTAAAGAAGACCGATTGCCGAAAACACCAAAATGAGAATGTGAAGTGACTTGGCGATCTCGTTGCAATGTTTGCATTCCCTTGTTTGTTAGCGCTCAATGGCATGCGAGTCTGAAAAGCGTGGCCTTTGAGATGTGGAACCTCATGACGTATTTTTAGTGCTTTCGGTTTGAAAGCGAATGTCTCGGAGACAACGCTTTTTCTAGCTTTTCGCATCAAACTAGCTGAAAGCAGTGGCTGCCAGCTGTAAAGCCACAAGTGACATCGGTATCGCTAGCATGTTGACGGTGGGATCCCGGCGTTTTCTTTTGGGCCTTGTAGACTTGTGTACTTCTCACCTCGTTCCTGATAAATCTTCATTCGAGAGTTGAAGTGAATGTTGACCCGCACATATGATAAGAATTATGACTAGTGCCTGGAGCGACGTCAAGTAAAGTACTATCGTAAACTTTCCTTGCGGGCCAGGTGACGTCTTCAGGTGCATCATGACAGGTCACAACGACGCAAGATGCCTTGGTAAATTCTGCAACTTATCATTTCCGGGCACCATCTCAAACAGTGAGCGATTTCATCAGTGCGGATGACGATTGACTGCATCAATGCTGAGATCATGGCTTCCGTCGCAGGTGCCGCAAAAGTGTACCCGTGTGGTTATGAACCTGCCAACGCCTTTGCTGCTGCTGCTAACCAACCTTTTGCCATGTTTCAAGGCTTGCATCGGCGTTCTGTGTCAATTAACGCTGTTGTGGACAAAGGAGTTGAAGTCGCTTATTTAAAAAGCTTCAGTGATATTGAGGATGACTGAAACTTGACTGCGCGCAAGCAGCATGACAAATTTATGGACTATTATCACGTAAAATAAAGTACGGTAACTTGCAGTTCACACCTTGTCCTTCATTATACTATGGCCAAATCATTATGTTAGCGCTTGCAGCGCTAACATAATGCCGAGGCCTAAAATGTAATAATTTAGGTCTTCAAGAGACATAATTTGTATTTATAATCATCGATATATCGAACTATTTTGTGATATTCGAGTTCAATGTATCCGAAATCGATTTTATTTACGGGGAACCTTGCAAGGCTGAGCAAACCGCACTATACCATATCTACTCAAATGTAATGAGTTTTTATTTTTTAGATTTCTGCTACCTGAAGTCACCCTTACATTACAAAAAAAAAAGCAGAAATTCAAGTTATCTTAAAAGTGCGATGATGCACACAATTCTTTTATTCTTGTTTTATTTTCCTCCTGGACGCAATGAACATTCACCCCTCGTGTTACAATCCTGGTCGTGTTACAGTCGAGTGAATATGATAAGTCAGGCACAACTTCAGAAGGCAGTGGCATTTCCTCCTTAAAGGTACATACACATACGCCTGAACAAATGAGCATGCGTAGACTGGCTTTATAGCCACACCCCCAGTGACCCTGTTGGCAAAGAACATGGCGATTATTCGACAATTTAAATGTTCTGTTGAAGAAAAAAAAAACATTTTTTGTGCTTTTAGTGAGATGCTGTTTGTCATGGAAAGTGCCACTGCCAATTGCAAAAGCTGCTTTCCTATCAATGATCAACAATCACACAAGTTGCTCTATGCATAGTGTAACATGTTGAGATGCTAACATAGGTCTCTCAGAATAAGATGCAGTTAAAACTGAATGTAATGAAATAATATTTTGGAAAGTTGTTGATCTAATCAAGTAATTTTCAATTCCAGCAGGTGTCCATGGGGTCCAAATGCTGCTATTAGCCAAATTAACAAAACTAACTTGCTTACAAACCAAATTTAGCGAAGAATTTCCTGAAATAAATGTGTAAAAATACAGTGCTTTTTTATAATTCTGGTTTATTTTCAAACATGTGCTTTTGAAATGTCTGTTCTTCGAGCATGTCTGAACCGGTACCTAAAAGACCTGATTACTGCCTCAAGTAAACGAAGGTTGCGGGTTCGGTCACTACCACTGGGCAGTTTCTCTTTTGATCCACTTCACTTTTTCCCCATCTATAAGTCGATTACCAGAATACACTTAAAACAGCACAATTCATGTCCCCTATCTCTTTCTTTGCTTTATTATGTGCCGATGTTTGTTAGGGCTAATTAGAGCAGTAGCTATTAAAAGCTTATTTCAGCATGTAAAAAAATCTTGACCCCATGAATTTTGTATGTATAGACAGAAGCTGGAAGGTTAGGTCTGGATAAAAGTAAGTAAAAAAGAAGTGTACATCGCCAGATATGCAATGGCTACGATGCCTGTGGTTATTCATTTGACCCACATTTTTCATTTTTGTATACACACAAAAAAATACCAATACTATAGCTATAATTTGCAGGCAACATTTAACATATAGTAAGAGGCTGATGATGCGCTAGCTCTCTGCTGTCTGAAACCCTTCCCACTTTCCGGTTGTTATGGTCCAACAATATTTTGCCACTATCTAACATTGCAACAGAAACACAGCTGTGCAAGAAAAACTCATCAAATGCCTATTTCTGCCAGTGATATTGTGCCCAAGTTCTTCAGTGATATTTTGGAAGTGTGCAGTACCTGATGGCGAACCGCTGCAGCTTTGTTCCGCAATTTGGAGGGGTCAGACAAGGGACTGCAAAGGGTTAAGACTAGACATGACAGACTACTTGTTTATGAGGAATTTTTTGGCTATCAGACCAAAGAAATATGCCTATTGTATCAACCTTTCGTCACCAACTCTGAACAGTCCTTTGGAAGAAAGTGAGGTTATGGTAAACCAAAAATTAAAGAATGGCATATGTCTGTGCAAATTTGTGCCCAGAAAGAAAAGGACATATGGTGGTAACAATCAGGAGAAAAGTGCGGTACCTGCTGGTAAACTATGCAGAAGCACTCATTTTACTGATCTTTAAATGTGAAAGAAATTTCCTGAAGTCCTCATTCCAGGTGTCACATTCAACAAACAGTTGAAAGCTTAGAGTCTAAGATGCATACAAGGAAGTCCAGCAGCATAGCTTCAAGAACACTGGCCCCATCGCTTGCGATGATGATGCAAGGATGTGTTCTTCGAAACATGACAGGAGATGTCACAGTGGGAAGAATGAGACAATGTAAATCGATAACACCAGCACGGCAGTACGAGGTTGATATAAAGTGTGCCTCTCACTTGAGCGTCTGGACGATGGCGACCGCCACCCATCGAGCCAGGTCCCCACGCAGGTGCAGGGCAGCCAGCTCGGCGAACACTTCGACGTACTCGACGACAGCCAGGCAGGATTGGAGTCGTTCAACAGCTCGATCCTATGAAGCAATACATCAAGGAAGAAGTGGTCTCCTTTCACAGCGAAGAAAATGCAGCCTCGAAGGTCGCAGTAACCGGCAATGGTAACATCCATATGGTGCTATACATCGCGCGAGTTTCAATTCACTTTAAATTCGAATCCACTCACTCCGCAGAGAGGTTGACCACACTGATATCAGAAGCACATGAATTGATAACTAAAGAAACACTAAATATGAAGAACAATATTTCTCGTATTAGTAAATTACTCTCGCACAATACCAAAATCAGCACACCAGTGAAGAGAGGACACTTAGTAAGAAAGTGCGCAAAAAGAAAATGCGAGTGATGATGCAACCTTGAAGTTTCCACACCAATCGCTGTGACAACATGCATTTCCACAGCGTCTACTTGGGCCTATGTCGCTCTAAATTAGTAAAAATAAAGTGCATTGTCTTCTACGGGAGTTGTACACTTGACATACCCATTTTCAGAAAATTTTGCTGAGCCGCTCTTACCAAAATAAAAAAAAAGAAAAAAAGAAAAATGAATCCAAACATGTCACATTGCCAATACAAGTTTTGGCAGAAAATTTAGAAATCAAGCTCTCACCAAGAATTTTTTTTGTATATTAATGGGACCCTGAAACAGTTTTGATGATTCTGTACAAACACATTGGGCCAGTAGACCAAGTCCTGAGGGTCATTTACAGGCTGGTTTAAACTCTCTGCGTAAACTCTGTGATTCATTACAATGCTTTAAAGCTGCGAATCACTGCAGATTACTCCGGCTCAGCAAAACACATTTTCAATCGACCATTCTAAGTACGACATCATCTGGTAGTGTGACGTCAACCAGGCTGCTGATCAGATTGGCTGTAGAATGCGCGGAAGTAAGCTCGGCTGCTAGGGTGGCAACAATTGTCGGAGCAGACGTCAGCCACATCGCGATCTTCGTCTCTGTTGCCAGACAGCAGGTGTGAGGCTAGGCTGACTGAATGAAGGCCTTCGAGATTGCACGCAACCCGTCGGCATGCAATCTCTTGAACTCTAAACTGGGCGAAGCTCAAATCGTCGAGTGCACTTGTGAAAGCTCTGTGATTGCCAGCGATGCCAGCTTGTCTCGTGAGTTGAAGAAGCATGGCAGGAGAAAGAGAATATGATATAATTGTCCGGTCCGTAGTGCCCTTGGTACTTTACATGTCACTGAATATGTAGTCCGAATGGTTTGATGATGCTCCAGCCTAAACACTAACAAAACTTCAAAAATCGTTTCAGGGTTCCTTTAATAAACCTATGATGGCAAAATTATTGATAGTAGAGTTTTCACAGAATAATCATTCATTTGAACTCATTATTCCACACTGGTGTCTCTTTAGTAGGGAAACAAATGAAAAACTAGAAGAGGTTAACTCTATGAAATACACAAATTAAGTTCGTTTTAAACATTTATTTTTGATCCAAGAATTGCCAGAAAAGATGACAAAAACATATCGTACAAATGAAAAAAAAAAGAAAAAGAATGAATTCCGGCTTGTTCGATGAAATACCCAGGAAGTGCTGCTGACCACTATGATAGAAAGGTCTTTGGCCAGCACATACTTCAGATGGAGTCCTTTGTTATGTAGCAGCATACAGTCGACTCTCGTTAATGCAAACTCAAAAAGACCTCTGAATTTAGTTTGAATTATCAAAAAGTTTGACTTATCAGAAGTTCTCAGATAGACGACTCTGGGTGAGGTGACACCACACATTATGAATAGGCATTTAGTTTTGTCACATTAAATTTTTTTTATGTTTTTAAACCCTAATTACATGCAGTGAACAGAAAGCAGAGGTGTGAAGTCCACAAGTTTATTGGCCATTTACTGCTGATGAGATCTTTTAAAGAAATCGTGAATTGTCAACTGCTTCATTGCTATAGAGATGTGCCTTTAGCACAAAGGTCTCTTTACCAGTTAAGAAGCATCACGGTTTACCATGAGTTTGCTTGGTTTCAAACATTTGCTTACTTGCAAAGCGTTTTTCCTTGAAGGCCACAGGTGCTTGTTTCTCATATTTAGACTGTTAGGATTATATAAGCAGACAAATTTTTAAATAGTAGTGGAAAAGCAGCAGGCATTTTCTGGTTTGGGCCTGCAAAAAGTATGAATTAACCGAATTATGGAGTTTGAATTAAGAGGCTTTTAAATACATTGAAAGAATAGAGGGCCAACCAAGAAATCGAATTTTGTTTGAATTACTCGAAGGTATGTATTATCAGAGTTTAAATTATCGAGAGTCTACTAAACTTTGTGCTTTCCACATTATAAACCGCTCTTTGTGTTATACGGAAAACGCCTTTCTTCCTCTGAACGCAACGTGCTGCGTTGCAGCTTTGTCACATCCAAAGTTTTCTTGATGGTTGTGCCTTTGGCACTGCATATCCCGCACATTTGCTGTGATTACGTTACTGGGTGATGGATCACACCACAGGCGTGCACACAGGAGGGCAAGGGGTGGCCACCCCTCTTAATGACCCGAGAGAGGGGTGGGGACCTGAGCCTGCCCTATACATTGACTTCATAGGGAGGGGGAGCACTGCAATGAACCTTCACACCCCTGAAGAGGAACCATGCGCACGCCTATGGAACATAGCGGGATAAATGCTTGCAGAGTGTATTACATCCCAAAGAGGTTCCGTCAGAGTTCGCATAGCTCTGCACCCGTTGGAACATTCAGGGTCCAGCGTGGGAACGACGTGCTGGATCTAAAGCTGCTGCTTAACACAAAAAAGCCCCCAAAAGAACTGGCACCAGCAGCCATGCTTTCAGAGAACACCAAATGGAAAACATGAACAGTTGTTTGTTTGTAAAAGTAACAAATGGCACTGGAAAAATAACTTACATGAAACCATAAATGCTTAGTTGGTGGTCAAAAATAAGAATGATGATCACTGTGCCTCATAGCATTAAAACTAAGGCCGTGTATATCAAATAAGACAGCTCATTTATACAAAACTACTGGATAGCAACTGCAATGAGAGAGAATAAATGCACATGTGGTGTGCCAGGCTTTTTTTCTGTCAGACAAGGCAAGCAACGATGCTGAGTGTTCAAATTAAAATATGTGGCCCCAAAACGTAACATCCATCAGTGAAATCTGAACAATAAATAAACAGGGGATCGTAGAAATAGCTGTTTGTTAGAAAAGCTGCTAAAGTAAAGTACACGTCACTGTCAAAGCGATTATCTGAAACTCTGCCAACTTTTTCCTATGGGACATTTTACACAAGGACATGGTCAAGTAATGAAAATCACTTCCAAGAATATTTTTCTGCAACCAAACACCCTACAGTTGAAATAAGGAAAGCACTGCTGCCCAAACTATCTGCATGACAAGTGATTGTTCACTCTAAGAGCCTGTGCACTCACCACATGCACGGGAACGTTGGCAGCATGTCGCAGGATGAGGTCATTGAGGAGGGTCAGCAAGCTGGATGAGGAGTAAAGGAACTCAGCAACCACAGCTGACTTGCCAAAACGACCTGCGAGAATGTGAAGCAGAAAAAGATTAGCTTCACTGTTTACTTATAAAGCAGGCCACGGAGACAAGGCACAAAAGAAACGAAAGGTGTCCCTTTCCTTCCTTCTGTGCTTTGTCTTTGTGCACTGCTTTATAAGTAAACATGAACTACCACCAACTTTCTATCAGCTCTCATCTAACAGCTTTCAACGTTACCTAGCCTCACTGATCTGTTGTAATGTGAACACCTTAATATTAAGCTGATAAGAAGCATCATTGCTCGCTCCAATGAGCAACCTGTAATAAATGCAAGAAAATTAAACTGAATGTTCAAAAGCAATGTCCTCGTGTCTTGCTCAAAGCTCACCTATGCATTGCAGAACATGCACGGAGCTTTTATTTTTCTTTAAAAAATGAGGCCTTTCACAAATGAAGAAGCTATCATGTGGATACAAGAATCACGATTGCTAGGGGGAGCAATACCCACGTAATCACAGTAAATTAAAATGACATGAAATATTAAAAATATGGTTAATACTTACACTGATAATTAGTTGTTCAAAAAGGAAACACTCATCCCGGAGCAAACGTTTAGACCTAGGCTGCTCATTGTCAAAACATTGAAGGCTGAGGAAAGATGCTGAAAGAGGCTTGTGAGAGCTGTCACTTGAGAAACCTTATCACTCCAATTGCAAAAAAATTGTAGGCTTCTACGTTAGCTACCAATCTGAGCCATACATTGTAATCCCTTCATCATAGGGCAAAGAAAGAAAAATAACTTCAAGCATGCCTAGTGACAGGCCAAGTTCTGTTCTAAGGCAATGTGTCATCAGGCCGTATTCTTGGACGTTCTTGTTTCAGGAATACAACTCACCGTAGCATGACAGCCACTGGATACATTAATACGAGCAGCAGCCATTACAGCAGCCCAATGATTACGGTGCTTGGCCGCTGACCCAAAGGGTGCGATCCTAGTCGTGGTGGTCACGTTTCAACGGAAGCAAAATGTTGGAGGCCCATGACTTACATTTAAATACATGTTATAGAATCGCAGGAGGTTCAGAGTTTTTCGGGTCTTCTACCACAATGTGCCTTGTTACCACGTCATGATTTTGGTATATAAACTACCAGATATTATTATCATTATTATTAACATGTATAGCAGCACTCACTACATTGTCGTCTTTTCTATGGGACTGGGTCAGAAGTGCATTTCCCACATCACAGAGTAAAAAAGAAAAAGACAAAGGTGAGAAAGATGACAAAATGGTGCTCACTCCCAACTCAACTTTCAAACAAGATTACACCAAACTGAAAGTCTGTACTCTTTCGCGATTTTCCTTCCTTCTGCGCCTGTTTCTTTTCATGGTGCCACACATGCAAATTAATCCAAATCTACTTGGCCCACCTTATTCCCGAAATGGTTTTAGCCACCAAAGGTGGCCTACACGCTGCACATATGATATCATGTGAAGGTGATCGTATCCTGAAACTGAAAAAACTTGGAATGATATTTTTGGATGTGCAGCCACAGCGATATTTGCAGAGTTTGCAGTGCAGAGTGTTGCATCCTAAATAAACTTCACAAAAGTGTAAGTGCTTTGACGGCCAAAACTGATTGACTGATTTGTGGGGTTTAACATCCCAAAACCACCATATCATTATGAGAGACGCCGTAGTGGAGGGCTCCGGAAATTTTGACCACCTGAGGTTCTAAAGAACGTGCACCTAAATCTGAGTACACGGGCCTACAACATTTCCGCCTCCGACGGCCAAAACTGACTACAATGTAAAGGATGACCGCATTTTAATCGCAGAAGCCTGTTCTTGAAAAAAAAAATATTAATTGTATCTGCGACAGCTTACATCTGTAACCACAGATGATTTAACAGCTTTATGAGTGGCAAAGATTTCGGTCTTTCTTTTTCTCACTTCTCTGTCTCTCAGGGCACCATATTAACGATCAGTGGGCTAAACTTATATAGTTATCGCTTTTCAGCGCTGATTTGGAAGATGATTCCTTCGTAGCAATGAAGCAGGGAAGGATGCAGAAATGCAAGCTGCGTTAGCGCCGCAGAATAGGCTCGACATTCCCCATCTCGAGCGAGGTCATTAGCGCCAGCAACACACTTGTAAACGTGAGACTACTTTAAGGAAACGACGCTGGATATTGTGCATTTTGTGCACTGGTTTCCGTTACTGCATCAGACACATCCCTGACACAGGAGAGAAGCAGTGCCGCTCAATGAAAGCTTCACCAAAGTGACTTTAACGTCATTGTTCTCGCCAGCAGAACCAACAAGTACTGCGCTGAGTAAATGCGCGAACGTGGAAGGAAAGTAAGCGCGCTGGGAGTCTAGTTGAGCAGGGTCTCTCGCTTTCTGTTTTTTTTTCTTGCGTGTCTCGCCTAGGCGACAGGAGGATGCAGCATAAGCACTGCGTTCTCTACGTGCTATGACACCCCTATGACACCCGTCAATAAAGTGACAGGCACCGCTTTCAAAACAAACCCGTTTCACGAGAGCACTTTCACTAGTTGAAACGTACCGGCCTCAACAATCATGAGTGTAGTAGCTAGAGCAGATGAAACCACGCGCTACGGTTGGTCGCATTAACCCCGTCCGCGTGCCAGCACGAAAGTGCAGTGATCTCGAGAAAGATGCGCATGTCGTCGCGAAGTGAAAGCGGAACCGCGATCACCTTGGGCTACTCGTCACAAAGTTTGCGCCGCAAAAGTCGGATCGGGGTGACAGCCGTTGAGGATTATTACATATGTAGAGGCATTCTCACCCGCCGTGAAGTAGGAGATCCAGCGAAGTACGGTCTCGAGTTCGGAGGCTAGAGCGGGATTCGCTTTCACGAACTCGCGATACCGTGCGAACAAGTCCGCCATTGCGGGTCGGATGTTTATACCATGACCTACTACACTCCTGACCTGCCCAGAGAGCACCTCTTCCAGCGCCCACGTTCTAGTTCATACCTTCTGCCGCTAGGGCCGTCACCTACGAGCGGCGTGGCGCTAGTCAGCACCTGCTCGCTGACGTCATCTTCACTCTTTGTGGTCAAATTTTGACCAACAAAGCACTCGTAGTGCGTATTTATGATCCAAAATTTAGAATTATTCAGAAATAATAATACTAAAAGACATTCAGAATTTTTTTGCAATAAAATGCACGCTACCACGCATAGGCTGCCCTACATCGTGTAAATCTACGGGTTCCCACGTTTGTCAACCAGTGTGCTATAAATACTCAAGCGCTCTGAACACCTTGCTTAACCAGCAATGTATGGGAAGAAATAGTCACATATATGCCGCCAGTTCACTACAGAATGCAGGCATTCTTATACCAGCGCCTACAAAACAACCGTAAAGAAACAGACGAACAGGTTATAGGTAGCGCCACCAATGGTGAGCGGTTGAACGAGAGCGGGGACACGCGCTCCCATAGGAACCCCGCTATCTGAACAGGTCAGGAGTGTAGTAGGTCATGGTTTATACGACCATAGCCTCCTATATTTTGCTTGCCTGCCGAATGAGCGCAAAACGCCCGTCATCTATAGCAGCGTCACCTACGTAGTATTAGGGTCTTTGTACTCAGCCTTTGAGATAAAAAACCATGACCTACTACACTCCTGACCTGCCCAGAGAGCACCTCTTCCAGCGCCCACGTTCTAGTTCATACCTTCTGCCGCTAGGGCCGTAACCTACGAGCGGCGTGGCGCTAGGCAGCACCTGCTCGCTGACGTCATCTTCACTCTTTGTGGTCAAATTTTGACCAACAAAGCACTCGTAGTGCGTATTTATGATCCAAAATTTAGAATTATTCAGAAATAATAATACTAAAAGACATTCAGAATTTTTTTGCAATAAAATGCACGCGACCACGCATAGGCTGCCCTACATCGTGTAAATCTACGGGTTCCCACGTTTGTCAACCAGTGTGCTATAAATACTCAAGCGCTCTGAACACCTTGCTTAACCAGCAATGTATGGGAAGAAATAGTCACATATATGCCGCCAGTTCACTGCAGAATGCAGGCATTCTTATACCAGCGCCTACAAAACAACCGTAAAGAAACAGACGAACAGGTTATAGGTAGCGCCACCTACGGCGAGCGATTGAACGAGAGCGGGGACACGCGCTCCCATAGGAACCCCGCTATCTGAACAGGTCAGGAGTGTAGTAGGTCATGTAAAAAACTTTGGCGTTTGCTAGTTTCAGAGGCTGTGCCTTGTATTTAAGGGGTTGCTTGCTGATTGAGCGCAAAACATTAGTCATTTGTAGTGGCGTCACTTACTTAGGGTTAACTAAAAGTACGTTTCCGCCTTTTAAAAACTTTTTACAGTATCTTTGTTGCATACAAGCTTCAAAAACGTAAAAACCTATTTGAAGACAACCCTACTTAAGTAGCGCTACCACCACAGTTCCGACGATGACCGCTTCTCAAGTGACGGCCGATAATCTGGCAGGCAAAAGAAATCTAGGAGGCTGTGGCATAGAGCAGTTTCCTATTGTGTCGAGGACGCCGACTTTCACTGCGACTCGCGTGGGCAAAGCAACATCAATATTTCTTTAGCGTACTGCGGAGCTCCTGCAGCTTGGAGTGCAGAAAAAATCACGGCATCACCGATTGTAAGACAAGTACTCTCCACCCACAAAGTTTCACCAAATTATAAAACCACTCAGAACCGAAACATCAGTTTGCCACGCAAGGTAGATCTTCATATAGAGCTTCATAACACCTACCCTCGGGCGCTTTTCGAGCAGATTCTTTGACTCGTCGTATCACAGCCTCCTAAATTTTCCTTGCCTGCCGGATTATCGGCGGTCTATTGGGAAGCGGCCGTCGCCGGAACTGTGGTGGTAGCGCCACATAAGTAGGAGTGTCTTTAAATAATTTTTTACGTTTTTGGAGCTTATATGCAACATAAAACGTAAAAAAAGTTTTAAAGAGACGTAAACGTAATTATAAATAACCCTACGTATGTGACGCTGCCATAGACGACAAGCGTTTTGCGCTAAATCAACAAGCAACCCCTTCGATACAATACATAGCCTCCAAAATTTGTAAACGCTAAAATTATTCATCTCAAAGGCCCCATAAAAAAACCCTTACTCCTACGTAGGTAGTGCCGTCATAGATGACAGGCATTTCGCGCTCATCCGGCAGGCAAAGGAAATCTAGGAGGCTGTGGCTCGCGCGGCTGACCGGAACTTCGTCATGCTCGGTTCCTGAACCGGCGCCGCCTGCTGCTTTGTGACAACTGGCTTTCGTAGCTAATTGATCCTCAATTGCGCTGTTTATCCATTGTACAGTTCTTTAAGAGGTCAGAAGGTCTTCAGGTATACCCACCGAAGCTTCGAGATTACTGTGCGAGCGAAATGCCGTCGTTCTGCTCGGCGTATGGCTGTTCGAACAACAGCAGCCGCGACGATGTTGTGTTCCACCACTTCCCAACAAAGAAGAGGCTTGCCGCTAAGTGGGTTGCAGCAGTAAATAGAAAGAACTTTGTGCCTATGGTTCACAGCATGATCTGCTCTAACCACTTTCGGGACGAGGACTATTACCGGAGTCCCTCTATAATGAGATCACTCGGAATCAGCGTGAAGTTCGCCCGACTGGTGCCTGGTGCGGTTCCTTCAGTGTTCTCCGCTTCACCACCGCCGAGAGCAGCTTTCGCCAAAAGAAGAAGAATTAAGGTAAATTTTCGAAAGCGCATACTTAGGATTAGTGGTTTCTGAATGTGCACGTCGGATACCTGTGCAGCCCTGGTGTGCTTATGCGTCTGCATATCAAGTTCGGCACACGTGTGCTTTCTGCGTCGTGCGCAGGGTTCCCTAGCAGTGGGAGCGAAGGTTCATCGCACCGCCCCTCCTCCCTATTGAGTCAAAGTATGGACTCTGCTTAGGCGGTGCTGCCGAAAACGCGACCACCAGCGCCCCCATGGCCACGCTGGCCATAATTGGGTAGTGCTCAGAGAACCGTCCGCAAGCAAACATGGATAGGCCCCCTCTTTCATTGGTCTTGAGGAGCGGTTTTCTCACAATCAAACACCTGGCAATCTTCTTCCTTCAATACAAGCTCGCTTCATAGAAGTAGGAGGTTCATTAAAACGAAATGTGGGCAGAATGCAAAATATGTTTAATTTATTCGGCGTGCTGCACCTGGAAATTTAGGTGCAAGCAAGCATTGCATGACATCGAGTTCAAGGCAAGCACTAAACTTGGGCATATACATGATGCTAAAGCGGTGAAGTGCATACACGAAAAATCTATGCGATCAGTGAGTGGTACGAAGCTCGCTTTATCAGGCACGAACAGCCGTGGTGATTTTCGCCTTGCAGTTGCAATCTCTATCGATTTCTCGCTTGCTATGCATTTAGGTGTTTTATTACGCATGCTCGAATGCTCTGCTGACGGTTGTCTTCCGTTTCTATACAATGCAAATGGGGATAAATGCGTGGACACTATCTCAGTGTACAACGAAAGGCAATACCGATGCCTCTGAGATAGCTCTGGTAATCTCAAAGACCAACGGCAAAAAAAAAAAAAGCTGTTTGTGGTCGCGACATTTTGCGATTTATTTGTATGATGCACGTGTTCGCATTTCCTAGTTAAGGCCGGATCTTGGAGCCTTCAAAGCCCTAGTGTGCGTCATGCTGTGTGGTGGCGATAATTTCAGATTATCGGTGGTCGCAGTGTGCGCGATGTTTATCGCGGCCGGACGTCACCTGTCTATATACTGTTGCATGTCGCGCAACGCGGTCAGAGGGTTTGTTAAGCTCCATAATCGAAGTTACCACAATTTTCTGTCAAGGCTATTCAAAACAATAACAGGGGACCTACGTTTTCACACTTTCTCAAGCAAACGGTTGTGGAGAACGCGAGTATTTGCTTACCCAACATGACGTGAACATGTTCGCAACAATCTGTTTTAGCACTCTTGCCATTCTGCTTTGCGGAAGCTGTGGAAATCACTAAAACTGAAGTCATCTTTGTTCGTGACAATTACCAACGCAACAATAGCATCGATCGAAGTTTTTTTTTTTTTTTTGTATAGAGCGTAGAGCTGTTGCGTCTGCTCTTGTTTTTGCCATCGTTCAGGCGAGTGAATCAGCAAGCACTTTAAGGCGGTTTAGTAACGCGTCCAATAAGCGGAGAGAAATTCGTAGCTGTTTTTCTGAGTGTTCAATGCCCAAATACATCAAATATTTAGCTCAATTGTTATTTCGTACGCTGTAGTTGCACCTGGTTGCACAGCAAACTGTGTAAGAAAGTCAGGCTTTGCACTACTCAAAACTGCGTCAACAGGTGGCGCTGCGTGTCCACAAAACTTCAGAGCCGGACATCTATTGGGCACATCTCGCACTCCTCTCTCCTATGTGACTGAGGGTGAAAAAAAAGCATGATAGCCCCCCCACCCCTACTCGCCAGCTCTTGCCTCATATACTATTCAGCGGCTATAATGAGGTCGGCGGCTTCATCTCAATCACAGCAGCCGCATTCTAACATGGCCGTGCCGTGCATTAATTCGCTGGAAGGTGGAGAATTTGCAACCGAGATGGTCAAATGATTCGGAGCCTTTCGCAATAGGTTCTCTTACAATGATTGAAATTGCATGTAACTTTTTTTTATGGTGTGGAAGTCATTTTTATTGCACAGTGCAGTACGCAAATTGAGAGGTGAACGAGCAGGAGAAATATGAAGCTTATGCCTTTTGTATTCGTGGTCAAATTAAAGTGCTTTTTACAATGGAGCTACCTTCCAGCTGTGCACAGCACTGAGTTGACATATCGTGTTTGCTTATTTCAGGACTTAAATGAAACATTGGGAGCTGCCCAGAAGAACAAAGAGCAAGGAAGTGCTACTATCAATACTGCTGAGGATGGGGAATCCTCCATCAAACCAGACGTCGCGGTGTTACCCTCTGCTGGTCACGAACCTTTGGTCACTGCACCATCTGCAGGGTTAAAGTTCAACAAGGGTACTGAAGTGCTGGTGCCGACAATTAACAAGTCTGTGCAAGCAAGATGGAAAAGAAGTGTCAGATCGCGCTCTGTACAAACTTGACCACGTTGTACTGCTGTTGGTATGTTGTGTATACAGAGTAATGGTATAGCTCTAAACAATTTACATATGCATGCACACATCTACATCACACGTAGGCATGCAAGTGCATGTGTAGGCATGCAATATTCTGATGCAGAATGTATGGGCACAAAACAAAAGATCTATTATGCTGTTGTAATTCATATTGTTACGGTGAAAAGGCGCCGGAGAAATATGTTTACTATCCAGAAAACAAGCAGGCATACAAGATGGAACCCAGTCTGCACGAGAGCTCCGACATCGTCTTCTTCCTTATGGAGTTTCGAGTTATCCGTGGCACCACATAGCATCACCCCCGCGGCGGCGAAGGCACCGTCTCAGTGCTCGGTTTGTCTGAGTGGTATTGCTTCAGCCGAGAGACGTGCACGTCAGAATACGAGCGGGCGCCGGTGCTGTGAAATGGTTCAATTTTATAGGTCACGTCGGTAACTTGGCGCACGACACGGTACAGACCCAAGTATGGCGAAGTCAGCTTTTCGCACAGGCCAACTCGCTGTGATGGCGTGCTGAGAAGCACCGTGTCACCACGCTGGAAGTTGACATCGTGGTGGCGGGCATTGTACAGCAGTCGTTGGCAGTCTTGCGAATTACTGAGACGTAGGCGAGCAATTTCACGTGCCTGTAGAGTTCTAGAGATAACATTGTGGGCGTAGTCCGATGTGTGGGTAACGGTAGGAAGGAGCGTGTCAAAGGGAACGTGGGTTCTCGTCCATACATGAAAAAAAAGGCGAAAAACCTGCAGTATCATGCCGGGACGTATTATAGGCAAATGTCACAAATGACAGGACCGCGTCCCAGTCACGATGGTCGGTGGAAACGTACATGGCAAGCATTTCTGTGATAGTTCGATTTAGCTGTTCTGTGAGCCCGTTGGTTTGAGGGTGATAGGCACTTGTGTCTTGTAGCGCAAGAATGCTATATGTCTTGTATAACCTTGGATAGGAAGTAGTGACCACGAGCGGTAAGTCGAGGGGTGCTGTGATGTAGTATGACGTCTTCTAGGAGAAAGTCGGTGACGTTGGTTGCACAGCTGGTAAGAAGAGCCCGCGTGATGGCATACCGAGTGGCGTAGTCCGTGGCGACTGCTATCCACTTGTTCCCACTGACCGATAAAGGGAAAGGTCCAAGTAGGTCAAGACCCACCCTATAAAATGGCTCCGATGGTATCTGAATGGGCTAAAGGCGTTCTGCTGGAAGGGTTGGCTTTTTGCGGTGTTGACAGAATTTACAAGAAGTGACGTAACGATGGACGGATCGGTACATACCAGGCCAGAACAAGCGACGTCGAACACGGTCATAAGTTTTTGAGACTCCTAAGTGACCAGCCATTGGGATGTGATGTAACTGCGCGATGACAGTCTGATGCATATGTTGGGGTATGACCAGTAGCAGGTCAGGTCTGTCAGGATGTAAGCTGTAGCGATATAATACGCCGTCTCGGAGCAGGAACATACGAAGAGACGGAGGAGTTGTGAGACCAGTAAGCCAATGAATGATATCTCTCAAGTGAGGATTACGACGTTGCTCATCTTTGATGTTGCCGAAGGGGGAAAGTGCCAGCACCCAAGTAGACTCTCCGCTTTCAGAAATGTCCGGTGGGTCGACTGGATGACGCGACAAGCAGTCAGCATCTTCATGGTGGCGGCCCGATTTGTAACGACTGTGACTGTATTCTTGTAGCTGTAGAGCCTACTGACCAAGACGTCCACTAGGATCTTTTAAGGACTACAGCCAGCATAAGACGTGATGGTCAGTGACAACTGTGAATGGCCGTCCATACAAATATGGCCGAAATTTACCCACTGCCCAAACGAGGGCAAGACATTCACATTCAGTGATTGAGTAATTTCGTTCCGGTGGCGATAAGAGACGGCTAACGTATGAAATGACACGCTCGCAGCCATGCTGTCTTTGTGCCAAAACTGCTCCAATTCCATGGCCACTTGCGTCGGTGCGCACTTCGGTTGGAGCGGACATACCAAAGTGGCCAAGGATTGATGGCGTCGTAAGTCTGGCTGTCAGTTCAGCGAATGCTCTGGCTTGTTCAGGTCTCCACACAAAGTTCACATCTTTCTTCAGTAGTTCTGTGAGTGGGCGCGCAACATGAGCGAAATTACGCACGAATCTGCGAAAGTAGGAGCAGATGCCCAGAAAGCTCCGAACGTCGTTCGCGATGTTCGGCAAAGGGAAGTCTTTGACTGCGCGGATTTTTTCAGGGTTGGTACGAACACCAAAAGAATCAACAAGGTGACCAAGGACAGTGAGTTGGCGGCGGCCGAGTGACATTTGGACGAGTTCAACTGAAGCCCTGTTTTGCGGGAAGCAGAAAGAGTAGTCAAGAGACGCTCGAGGTGTGTTTCAAAAGTCGGTAGGAAGGCAATAACGTCATAAAGGTAATACAAGCAGATTGACCATTTAAAACTGTGAAGGAGAGCGTCGATCATTCGTTCGAATGTAGCTGGGGCATTGCATAACCCGAACGTCATTACTTTAAACTGATAGAGTCTGTTGGGAGTTATGAATGCTGTTTTTTCACGGTCCATGTCATCGACTGCTATCTGCCAGTGGCCAGAACGGAGGTCAATGGAAGCAAAATAATTTGCTTCACTAATGTAGTCAGGGGCGTCATCTATCCACGGCATGGGATACAAGTCTTTTTTCGTTACCTTGTTAAGATTCCAGTAGTCGGCACAGAAACGCCAGCTGTTATCTTTCTTTTTGACGAGGACGACAGGCAAAGCCCAGGGGCTTGAAGAAGGCTTGATGATGTTCCGAGCAAGCATCTTGTCGACTTCTTTCTGGATCACGTCGCGTTCGGTGGAGGATATCCGATAGGGCCGCTGATGTACCGGATTTGCATTGCCGGAGTTAATCCGATGCTTTACAATGGTCGTTTGGCCTAGTGGTCGGTCCTGGAGATCAAATACGTCTTCATACGATGCAAGAAGGCCACAAAACACGTGGACATGCTCGGCAGGAAGATCAGATGCAATCATTTTCGTTATGTCATCTGGGGTAGTGCCCAACTCAAGACTGGGAGGTGACTGTGTATCCTCTGGTAAAGTGGAAATGTAGTCGCTGGCCAAGGCAAGTGTTGCTAGGCATATTCCTCGGGGCAGTACTTGCGCGCAAATTCCAAAGTTGACAATAGGGACACGTGCCACGTTGTCCTTCATAGTGATAATCGTGTGCGGGAACGTTACATTGAACGAAGAGAGGGCAGTAGCGATAGGTGACACCGCATAATCCACGAAGCGCAGACACATGCTCGGCCAGGAGATATCAGAGGCAATCATTCCAGTTATGCAGTCTAGTGTACTGCGCGACTGAATACTTGCAGATGTCGGTGTATCCTCTGTTAAGACCGATATGTGGTAGTCGCCGGTCGGAGCAAGTGTTGCTAGGCATATTCCTCGGGGCAGTACTTGCGCGCAAATTCCAAAGTTGACAATAGGGACACGTGCCACGTTGTCCTTCATAGTGATAATCGTGTGCGGGAACGTTACATTGAACGAAGAGAGGGCAGTAGTGATAGGTGACACCGCATAATCTCTGTCGGCCACAGGCGAATCGGAAGAGACGTCATATACGTCATAGCTCGACATAATAGGCGAATGTGCTCGACAGAGCATTGCCTTGGCGGGGCAGGAGCAGGATGGTCAACGGCGTGTGGTAAAGCAAGTTGAACAACACCCACAGAACAGTAAATTAAGGCGGAATGCTCCGACAGAAAATCTAATCCCAGAATAATTTCATGTGGGCAGTGGTCCAGGACGTAAAACAAAACAGAACTATTACATACAGCCACAGTTACGCGGGCTGCACACATCCCAGTGACAATTGACGTTGCTCCATCAGCTACTCGGACTACAGTGATAGGAGCAGGTGTAAGCACTTTCTTTAGCCGAGCACGAAGACTAGAGTTCATTACAAATGTGTGAGTGCCAGTGTCAATGATTGCTATTGCAGGTGTGCCATCTACATTTACGTTGATCAAGTTCTTGTGTCCGGGTAGCGTGTGCAGAGGAATTTCAGGTCTGGTCGTCAAGGCAGGCTCACCTCTAGGAGTCGTGCCCGCTAGTTTTTCGAGGACTGGTGGCGGTAGGAGGGAGAGCGGCGACGGTTAGGTGAGCGGGACAGTCGTCTGGTTGGCAACGGCGAGTGGGCATGGGTAGCGAAGCATTGTCGTGGTCGACGTATATTGGCATGCGGGAACCATTAGGTGGGCGCCGGGTGTTGGCGTAGTGCGACCATGGCTGCCAATTCCAGGAATTACGCCAATGACGTGAAATGTGGTCGACTCGTTCGCAGTGGAAGCTGATAGGTCTATCATCGGAGGTTCGCCATTCAGCCGAGTTCCGGTAACGTGGACGGTTGTACGGACCGCGGGGCATATCAGGTACACTAGGTAATTGGTCAGGTCTTTTAACTGGGCAGAGCGTCTGTAGTCCGGCGTTGGCCAGTTCCTGGTGGACAACGGCCTGTATTAAAGAAATTGTTGCACGACAATCGTCAGTGGCACGGGCATGATCAACAATAGGAGATGTGGCCTCAATATTACGGCGAACGATGCGCACAATATTGTTGGTAGTAGCAGCGGCTGAAGGGAGACGGGCGTCTTCGCAGGTAGACGTGGCAGCTGTGTTGGGAAGACACGAAAATTGGGGAGTAATGCCACTTTTCGCTTCTCCAAAGCATCGGCATTCGTTAATGACGTCGTCCACTGTCGAATAGTTGCGGAACACAAGGCGAGTGAAGGCATCATCCGCGATTCCTTTGAGGGTGTGCGCGACCTTTTCGGATTCCGGCATTTTGTCGTCTACCGTGCGGCAGAGGGCGAGCACATCCTGAATGTATGTCATGTATGACTCGGTGCAGGACTGCAGTTGGCACGCGAGTTCTTTCTGCGCCAAATGACGACACCAATGGGCTTGCCAAAAAGGTCGATTAGTTTGTGTTTGCAAATATGCCAACTCGTGATTTGTTCCGCGTGGTTGGAAAACCAGACTTTTGCCGTGCCCTCAAGGTAAAATAGAATGTTGGCCAACATGCGTCGGGTCCCAGTTGTAGGGTGCACTTACCCGTTCGTATAGCTGAAGTCATTTTTTACATCCTTGTCGTCGTTGCCGGAAAAGGTGCCTGGGTCATGTGAAGTCGTCAGAACGACTGTGCGGTTCGTGATGGCTGAATGCTACGCTGTTGGACGCTGCACGGTCTGACGAGGCATGCTTGGGGAAGGTACCGAGTCTACTGACGAATCCTGGTTCTCGTCGTGATCAGCCATCGGAAAGGCAGGCAAGGAACGCCCGCTTTGTAGGATCGTGGTGGATGTTGATTCTGGGAGGACCCGCACTCTCCACCAAAATGTCACCGGGAAAAGGCGTCGGAGAAATATGCTTACTATCGAGAAGACAAGCAGGCATACAAGATGGAACCCAGTCTGCATGAGAGCTCTGACATCGTCTTTTTTCTTATCGAGTTTTGAGTTATCCGTGGCGCCACGTAGTAATATGTTTGAAATCATGGCAAAATTTTACGTCTTTGAATGTCAACAAATTTGTTGAGGGTCAAATCAATTTATCACATATACAGACAACTTTGTTCAGGTGTACAAGTATGTACAATCACGAAGATTGTGGTCACCCAACTAAATATGGCATCACCAGTGTTACAAGAAAGATCCAGAGATGGCGCAACCATCACCTGCATTCTCAAGTTGCACGCCGCTTCGGCATTCTCCGCTTCTTCCCGTGTTTATGTTCTCCTCCCCCTCTGTGAACTTTGAGCTGAAATATCTAGTTGTGCCTGGCCCTCTGGTTTGCTGCGCTCCTCCGCCTCTGAACACTTTCACTCTGCATTCCTACCTCCATATAGCCACATCTGTTCCTCCAAACCAACCCACGATTGATAGACTCAGTTAGTTCCATGGCTGGTACCATGTTTTGGTATGTCTTATTGAAGTGGCCCATTAAACACTGGGCTTTTGTTAACGGAGATTCGAAGAAAAGCGTCCTGTGAAGGAACCAAGTATTCATCAGGGCCAGCACTAACCCAAAACAAAACAATAAAGTAAATCAGCCAACTACAGCGGCATATCAGCGGAAGCATATCGAGATGTCTGCTTGAATTGCACAGCTTTCATACAGCTTCCAAAAAGGCTCAGAAATTTCATTGTAGGGTGAAAGATCGACATAGAAAAAAGAAGGATGTTACAAGGAGGATCCAGAGATGTGCAACCATCACCTGCAGTCTCAAGTCGCACGCCGCTTCGGGATTCTCCACTTCCTCCAGTGTTTAAGTTCTCCTCCTCCTCTGTGAACTGCAAGCTGAAATATCAAGTCAGGCCTGGTCCTCCGGTTCGCCGGACGCTCCCCCACCTCTGAACACTCTCACTCTGCATTCCTACCTCCATGTAGCCAGGCCTATTCCTGCACCCCTACGATTATTAAATACAGTTAATCCCCGTTAACGAAAGCCCAGTGTTTAATCAGCCATTTGAATAAGACATACCGAAACAGCCAGTGTAGTGTAAATGTGTCATCGATAAATTTGTTGATGAACCTCCACTGATGCAAGACAGCAATGATGACTACAGCCCTACTGATGACCAGCATGATCAGTACGTTAACACGTTCACTCTGTTTTTCTGCAATGATTACGAGTGTTACGCATGGTTCTTCACATTTATTAACATTTACACTATCGTGGATTGTGAAAAGTAAGGGTATTTTTGCTTAGTTGGCTTCCACTTCAAGCTACTTTCATAGTTCCGTGGTTTTTGCAGGTGCATGGATGCTCAAGAACAAGCGGCTAACACTGACCAGCATCAAGGCAATGGAGTGTTTTTTGTGCTAGAGGAACACTTAAGAAGAACAGTCTGCCATACATGCCTGGTCCCTTGCAAGCAAGTGGATATCAGGTGCAGCAGGAACAGTTGTGCACGCTCACACAGAATGTTTTGCTGGGCACCATTCCCTTTGGCAGAACCAGGACATACTACATTGACAGCAACTGATGTTGAACTTGAAGCTGTGCGCTGCAGTGTTGTTTTCAGACAATAACCCGACTTCCTGTCTGAGAATGCTGGCCTCCATCGGTGTGCAGGTGGTCAGTGACAGATTTTTTTTTTGCCCTTCAGAAGAGCTACTTATGGCCAGTCATTGACACCGCAATTGGTCTGTACACAAACTGTTGAGCTATTTTCTTGCGCATACATTCCTAGCAAATTTTTGAGTTTTGTATCAATCATCACCTACATATCCAAGAAGCATATGAACATTTTATGCTATTTTTCTATTTGACTAAACTTAGCCACAAAATTATTGCACATCACTTATGCAGAAGACAGCAATGTTCATGAAAGGGGTAGATTTTCATCCACCCATTTGCAGCAGAAGTTCCAAAAGTCTACATGAATTTTTCTGAAAGCTTTCGAACTCGGAAGGCTTATTTTGTTGCCTGGAAGCGTTCGTCGAAACAAAGTAGGCGTTTTGTTATGTCATGAGATTCTGGAAGGTGCAAAGTGAATAGCCAGCCCATAATTGCTAATCATGCAAGTCGTCAGTGTTATCACTTAAGTGATTTAATAGCTAGTGAGCATGTTTATCCCAGTGCGCACAAAAAAAGTACACCGACATGGGTGCAGACTATTAGCTATATTATTCTTGAAAGCAGAAATAAAACAATTGGTAGACTGTGCTCTTTTCTTCCGTTTCCTTTTTTGTGCACTTCATGGTGATTTCGTCACATTGTGCATTTAGAAATGTCGGTACACATAGCCTAATTTATAAAAAATTAATTTGTTTATAGACTCTAAGTCCTTCAAGAAACTCTGTGATATAACTAGGGCAAAGCCACTGCTTGCCGACATGCCCCAGCTTTCGGCATCATTTCAAACATATGGTGTCAATAATTTCCACAGTCTTCTGATACACTTTGCTTCAAAGTTCCGCCAGCATTCCTATGAGTGAATGAAGGTGGGGTAAATGTTTTACTAATGCTCTTCGTTCTGTAAGTACTACTAAGAAGCCTAAAGCTGGCCCTTACATTGCGGTTTTTCATTTCAGCAAATGCTAAATTTTTAACAAAGGTGCACTATTATTTTTGATTCATCCAGCATAAAATGTCTTACTTTTTTTTGCATGTACCAACAGAAACTGTGTACTAGACAGCAAGATGGGCAGTACGTATAATAACTTTCAGCTGAAGGTTATCAGAAGCTATAAGCACACACAGAATCAAGGCATGTGTGCAGACTGCGCACCATGTGCGACACATTCCATTGTTATTATGAAAAGCATACAATAGAAAAAATCTGATCGTGATAGTGTATTTTTGAAGTATTTGTTTGCCATGTGATGATACCGCATTTTTTTTCTAATATGAAAAGCTTCTAACGGCTCATGTGCGAGCACATCTCCACTGTTACCACAAGTTGTAACATGAGCTGATGGAAAAGCATCTCCGTTTGATGTAGGCCTTACCACATATGAGCACAATTTTGTGGGTGTTTAACTTGTTCAATTTTGTGGGTGTTCAACTTGTTCGCCTTGATAAACCTTGAAGAGACACTAAAGTCAAATACCAATTTACATCAGAGTTAAAGCTCAATGTATAACAACACCTAAAACAACAATATTATCAATAACAGTGCCATACTTATCGAGAAATTAAGCTAAGTGCAAAAGAACACAAGCGCCGCAGTAGGACATTTTCAAAATGATACAGATGTTATCAGACAGACTGCCTACAATTAATCACCAGTAATCTATCGAACTGCACTAAATGAACCTTCCGTGCATTAAGAGACACAATAAAATGCTGCTTGTTCGTTTCTGCTTGATTCATGCAAAAAAGAACCGCCGGACGTTACTATGGGCGAGTGGTTCAAAATTGGCAGCGTCTCCTGCGCCACGCGACGCAGCAGCTATTCCCACACAGAAGTGGCTCCTGCACCGCTCGGAAGTGATGTCGCTTTTAAAAAAGTTAACGTAAAGCTATTCAAATGTGCAAATTATTACTTTATAATGCAATAAACTTACAAAATTGTTATTAAACAAGTAGGTAACGTGTTTTTTAATGTGCTTAAATTATTAACGCATTGTATAAAATGTTTGTTTTGTATAGTGTTCTTGTAATATTAGTATATATTGCTCAGTTTAACAACAAAATAAATTATTTATTGGTTTATAAGTATTATTAAAAGTAAAATAAGTTGATTGTTTGTTCTGTGCTCGTGGGTGCAGGGGGTTTGCCTCTGGTTTCAGTTTGGAGCGTATTTTGATTCTACGACTACCCAAATTATTGTACAGTACATGTGTACCTTCTACATTGCAATCTGCCATGTGAACAGCATTCGCCGAACACCGTGTGATAAATCTGCTAAAGCGAGAGCATCGCAACGCCAAGAGAGTGTTTCTTTGGTAGACCGAGAGGAAATCAGTGGTCCGGTGTCAAATTAATGTGCATCCTTGCCTTTGGTTCGCAAGATCTATGTGTCCAGTAATGTTGTTCTGGTACCATGTCTACTGCGACGCGTTTTTCTGTCATCAGAGCCTCAATAGATAGCGTGAACAGCATTGCTTACCCAGTGGCGGAGGAAACGATGCAGTCAGCTGCATCGTTCTCGCCTACGGGCCTGGAGTGTGTTTCCTTGTACGTCTCGGCAAGAAAGTGCATCAATTGTTGAACAAGCGTATAAATGTCCAATTCTGCGAGGATAATCAAACATTCGAAATCAAAGGAGGCGGCATTCAGGAAAATCAGTCCAATATGTGCTTAGGAGAAACTTGTTAACTTGTGTCGCAGACAGCATATTATTGTTATTGATTTCAGCAGCGCTCTGAAGGTTGAGGATATTTCAGTGCGCTGCTAATATCAAGAATCCATTCCAACTTGCGTATGCAAGTTTCAATTTTCATGCAGCACATTATTGATCGCCTTATATGAAAAAGTTAACAAAAAAGTCATTTATGTACGTGCTATGCATGCCACGTTAAGCTTCTGTGCTAACTATACCCTTGCACTGGATATTAAAATGCTTACACGCTTACACTCTGAGAAAGAGATGGTTCGCTTATTTCTTTTAAACAAATCTGGAATGTTGGCCATGTTGTTGCCCGTGGCTTGACCTCCTTCATGCCTAGCGTCACACATCTTAAATCATGTGGCTATGATGTGCTGCTGTACTTTCACTAAGTATGAGTTGAATATGTTCGCAAGTAGACTGCCATATAAAGCACTTGCAAGTGCTCTTAGGTTTTTTTTTAACGAATTATAGTGCAGCAATTGGTTTGCAGGTAGGACTTGCAAACCTTGTATCGCTATGGACAGGGCTGACTATTGTAGCTTCGTATGCATGTAGAAACCTTTTCCAAGTATTAAGGTTATTATCATCAACATAAGAGAAAGATATACAAGCTGTTTTCATCCAACCTTTCTTCACAAATGAGATAAACATGACTAACCCATTACTACTTGCATTACTAGCCATACTGTACAGGTTGCCATCAATTTATATTAATGCAACACCCAACATTAAAACCACACTAATTCTTTAATTTCACCTATGACGGCAATGTTACTACAGTCGACAATAGGCTAGCAATCCTGGCACTGTACGAGAGCCTCTTTTAATGTTGTCTATAGCAGCTAGATTACAAGATCACTACAATTTTGTCAAAAAACTCACATGATCTACGAAGTCCTCACATCTCGCTATTGAGGTGACCAGGGCATAGTTGGAAGTTCTGCGATCATATGTCTGACTAAGGAGCTGAAGTGCTTGCTTCATGTGTGATGCCTGTATTGCATTGATTTGCTTGCATCGGATCCATGCATTCATTGTGCACAATTACCTAAACTGATACGACACATGCACCTTAATCTCTCATAACATAGACAGATTAAGAGATAACCTTCTTGGCTACTTAGTCCATAACTGAATCTTAACAGTGGCAGGACAAAAACATGTGGGTCTAAAGGACCAGGCAAAATCCTCCTGACCTTATATGATGGTCTACTGAGAAATTTTGTTGCCTCCTCACCTACACCAAATTTAGTGTTAGTTATAAACTTTCGGCGATTTTAAACTTCCAGGTATTAGTTTTGTCACTGTATCTATCTCGGCTCGCGATAAGGTAGCACATGCCTTACTATAAAAGCTTGTTCAGACTTTCGCCTTACTCAGTTTGTTACGAAGCCTATACAAATTGTAGGTTTTGATTTTGATGAGATAGACTTTGAAACTTCTTTTTCTGAGAGACTTTTAGCTGTATGTTCTCCCCATTTTATTTAACAAAAGTAGACGCCGCTCAAAACTACCCTAGCTCATTATAGGACACATACCTGTTGCAACAGTACGGTGTAGTAAATGTGCATTTTTGCCTCAAAGAGCCAATAAAATGAAACAAAAATGTCTGTGTACATCTACACTGTACCCTATTAATCATTGGGAATTCAACAGCAAGTGATATGGATTACAGAAAAGTGCTGAAAGCCTCAAGCCCTCAGTTGAGGTGCTGTCCACTATCATCATCATCATCAGCCTGACTACGGCCACTGCAGGACAAAGGCCTCTCCCATGTTCCGCCAGTTAACCTGGTCCTGTGCTTGCTGCTGCCAATTTATACCCGCAAACTTCTTAATCTCATCTGCCCACCTAACCTTCTGTCTCTCCCTAACTCTCTTGCCTTCTCTGGGAATACAGTTAGTTACCCTTAATGACCAGCAGCTGTCCTGTCTACACGCTACATGCCCAGCCCATGTTCATTTCCTCTTCTTGATTTCAACTATGATATACTTAACCCCCGTTTGTTCCCTAATCCACTCTGCTCTCTTCTTGTCTCTTAAGGTTACACCTACCATTTTTCTTTCCATTGCTCGCTGCGTCATCCTCAATTTAAGCTGAACCCTCTTTGTAAGTCTCCAGGTTTCTGCTCCGTAGCTAAGTACTGGCAAGATACAGCTGTTATATATCTTCCTCTTGAGGGACAGTGGCAATCTACCTGTCATAATTTGAGAGTGCTTGCCAAGTGTGCTCCACCCTATTCTTATTCTTCTAGTCACTTCAATCTCTTGGTTCGGCTCCGCGGTTATTACCTGCACTAAGTAGACATATTCTTTTACAACTTGAAGTGTACTATTACCTATCTCGAAGTGCTGCTCTCTTCCGAGGTTTTTGTACATTACTTTTATTTTCTGCAGATTAATTTTAAGTCCCATCTTTCTGCTCTCGTTGTTTAATTCTTTAATCATGAGTTGCAACTAGTCTCCAGATTTACTCAGCAATGAAATGGCATCGGCGAAGCGCAGGTTACTAAGGTATTTTCTATTATTTTTATCTCTAACTGTTCCCATTCTAGGTCTCTGAAAACCTCCTGTAAGCGCGCGGTAAATAGCATTAGGGAGATTGTATCCCCCTGCCTTACAACTTTCTTGATTGGTATTCTGTTGCTTTTTTTATGAAGCATTACGGCAGCAGTTGATCCCCTGTATATTTATTCCAGGATGTCTATATATGCTTCATCGACGCCCTGATTCCGCAGTGTCTGCACGACTGCTCATATTCCTACTGAATAAAATGCCTTCTCGTAATCTATGAACGCTATGTATAGTGCTTGGTTATATTCTGAGCATTTCTCTATTACCTGATTGATAGTATGAAATTGGTTGATTGCTGAGTAGCCTGTTAGAAATCCTGCTTGTTCCTTTGGTTGATTGAATTTAGTGTTTTCTTCACTCTGTTAGCAATTACCTTTGTAATTAGCTTGTATACTACGGAGAGCAAGCTGGTCGGCCTGTAATTCTTTAAGTCCTTGTCATCTCCTTTCTTATGTATTAAGATGATGTTAGCATTCTTCCAAGACTCTAATACTCGTCCCGTCAGGAAACGCGTCATAAACGGGTGGCTAGTTTTTCTAACACAATCTGTCTTCTATCTTTCAGCAGATCTCATGTTACCTGATCCTTACCAATAGCTTTGCCTCTTCGCATGCCATCTAAGGCTTTTCTGACTTCTATTATTACTGGTGGGGTGTCATCTGGGTTACTGTTAGTGCTATATTAGATGGGTTACTGCTAGTATTAAGGTCGTGGTTGTTCCAGCTACTGTACAGATCTCTGTAAAACTCTTCCGCTATTTCAACTACCCTATCCATATTGGTAGTTATTTTGCCTTCTTTGTCCCTTAGTGCATATATGCAATTTTTCCCTATTCCAAGTTTTCTCTTCACTGCTTTGACGCTTCCTTCATTTTCAAAGCGTGTTCAATTCTCTTCATGTTATACCTTCTTACATCCGATACCTTTTGCTTATTAATCAACTTCGAAAGCTGACAGTTCTTTTTTGTCTGTTGCACTTGAGACTTTCATGCTTTGACGCTTCTTAATGAGATTCTTTGTGTCCTGGGAAAGCTTGCCAGTGTCCTGTTTAACTACCTTACTTCTATCTTCCACTGCACACTCCGTAATGATACTCGTCATATTACCATTCATTGTATGTACGCTAAGGTTGGTTTCCTCAATAAGAGCCGAATACCTGTTCTGAAGCGTGACTCTGAATTCTTGTACTTTCCCTCTCAGCGCTAGTTTATTGATTGGCTTCTTGCGTATCAGTTTCTGTCGTTCCTTCTTCAAGTCTAGGTGAATTCGAGACCGTACCATTCTATGGTCACTGCATCACACTCTGCCAACCACTTCCACATCCTGCGCGATGCCTGGGTGTGAACTTATTATAAAGTCTATTTCTTTCTCATTTTCCCCATTAGGGCTCCTCTATGTCCACTTACCATTTACTCGTTTTCGGTAGAAGGTATTCAAAATCTCTAAATTATTGCGTTCTGCAAATTCTACTAGTAGGTCTCCTCTGGCATTTCTAGTACCAATGCCATTATCTCCTACTGCCCGGTCTCCAGCCTGCCTTTTTCCTACTTTGCAATAAAGTCTGCCATCAGTATAGTATACTATGTTTTTACATTACTCATTGCCGATTCCACGTCTTCATAGAAGCTTTCAACTGAAGTGTGATCATGGCTGGATGTAGGCACGTAAGCTTTTATCACCTTCATCTTGTATCTCTTATTGAGATAATTTGATACCTACCACCCTTTCAATAATGCTATAGTATTCCTATATGTTGCCATCTATGTTTCTGTGAATTAGGAACCCCACTCTCAGCTCTCTTCTGTCAGCCAAGCCCCGATAGCAAAGGATGTGCCCATTCTGTAGCACCGTGTAGGCCTCATCTGTCCTCCTAACCTCACTGAGCCCTATTATATTCCATTTAACACTTTCTAGCTCCTCGAATAGTACAGTTAGACTTGCCTCACCAGGTAAGGTTCTACTATTAAACGTTGCCAAGTTCAGGTTCCTGTGGCGGCCTGTCCGGATCCAGAGATTCTTGGCACCCTCTGCTGCGTTGTAGATCTGACCGCCACCGTAATCAGTTGCTTCACAGCTGCTGGGGACTGAAGGGCGTGAGTTAATTGACGTATGCATGTGGGAGGTAGTGGCCAGATACTGTACCAGGGTGGGCAATCCATCTCTGGTGAGAACCCCCCTCCCCCGTTAGCTCAGGTCCGCGGTGTCGGTACTCACCAAATGCCTGCTTACGCAGACGCCCCTGCATGTCCACTATGCTATGTAATAAACCCTGGAGATTTCGCGATGTAATATAAGCCACATTTACGTACTGATGCATCTGAACGTTGACTAGCTGGATGGCGTCCACTCTGCCTATCTTATTATAAAAACGTTTTCATCTGTTTTCACTCTTGAAATAGTCACTCCTTTTCGAGTCTTTAGTTCATTTCACAATTTCTCTATTCTATGCAATGAATTTGTAGTCATCAGTAAAGATGGTATTTTTTCTTTATTTACAAACGATAAAGATGCTGCAAGTATGGATCTCCTTGTTTTTAGCAACGGTATATTAAAAAATATATTTGGGAGTATTTTGAAGCCTTCACTGTACTTTTTTATTGATCATTATCCTTTTGCTGAACTCCTCGTGACTGGTGTGAAGCCAAGTTATGCAATGTTCTAATCAGGCACCTGCCCTGATTCTCTTAACTACAGACCCATTCTTTTAACTTAAACTTCTTCCAAGCTCCTTGAAGGCATCATTCAAACTCAAATGAATAATTATTTCAAAGATTACATCACGTTTAAATAGCACACTTTCTGAAAGGAATTTCTTTGTGACCATCAGCTGACCTAATTTACTCATAGTTTATTAATAGACGCTGGCTTTCAAGTTGAAACTTTGTTTCCCAGTTTTTTCGATGCACTGATTGGGTCTCCGACCATAGGCTCGTATTCACTAACCATCCTCGATGTTACCTCAAGTTTTTCTTATCGGTTGTAAGCCTTTATTGTGCTTGATGTACAAAGTTGTCCAGTATTCGTGAACCAGTTGTAATTTTTTACCTCCTTACCATTTTTGTGCCTTTATAACACATATAGAGGGTACAGAAGCTAGAGGAGATCTCGAGAAAAAGCCAAAGTTGGTTTGTGAATGTGAATACGGGCCATAGACTCTGTAGTTAAGACAACTGAACATTCACACACACATCTTAGTATACAAAGGTTCTTATGATATACAGTCAATTCACCTCTGTTAATGGCTCTAACTCTTCGACGGCTCAAGTAACATCTGGCACACTGCAGGGAAGTTTCTTTGGTTCCCTGTTCTTTTCTAATATTTGTCAATGATTTGCCTAAATATATTTTTTCTCAAATCAGACTTTTTCACTCATGACCACAATTGTAGTGTACTGAGCCATAAAAACTAAGTCTGGCTACCAGTTATTATAAAGCAACTTCTGTTCAATTACGACTTGGTGCTCATCATGGCTACATTTCTAAATAAATGTAGGGCTAAACTTGTCACCTTTACAAAAAGTTTCATGCTGCTTTCTGAACTTCATGTATTCCTAATGACATAACTGTTGATTCAGCTTTCATTGATAACTATTTAAATGTTCATTCTATGTTTGACCTGACTTGGAACCGTCATACCTACTTCGCTTTGTAGCTGCCACTACCTGTTTACCTCCTAAATTGTAATCTATAACATGCTCCTGCACAGGTGCATAGACTCACCCACTTTACTTCAATTCATCCTAAAATATAGAGTATACTTCATAGATGCAGCACCTGGATTAGTCCTACTTCATAGGTAACATCGATCTCTCCAGAAAAATGCAACAGATTTTATTATTTTTTATCTGATTACTACCATTTCATTGGTGTGTCAGTCCTAAAGGCTTGTGCTGGTCCTGATAAACTTTACCATCATTGTACACTAGCTTGTTTACCTCTTTTTTATAAAATATACTGCCACTCACTACTTCATTTTTTTTCAATCATATTTCCGCATCAACATCGTCCTTTCAAAATTAAACACATAGCTTGCCGTACTTCCAACTTTGCTAAATCATTCATCCCAAAAACCATTACCAAGTTGAACCAGCTGCCTCCTTATATTGCAACTGAAATGAATACACTTAAATTTAATAAACTTATTAAAAATTTTACCCATTTGTAGGCTGTCTCACTGGAGCCTTTCTATTCTCAGAATTGCATCTTTTTGTATATTTTGTTTCTTTGTCACTTTTTTTAGGTGTTTGTTTGATGAGTATTGTTCTGCTTTTTATTGATGCTACAGCTTATCTAATTTTTTCCTCCTCCTTATGTAATGTATCCCTACAAGAAAGGGCCTTGAGGCATTTCTTGCAAAAAAATCAGTAAATGACAATTCTAATGCACCAAAGTCCCCTTCCCTTTGAAGTGAAACCCCTCTATCAATTTTTGGGCTGCTTAGTCATTGTCCATAATGTTTGTGATTGTTTTTTATGCCATTTTTAAGCCTGAAGAAAAAAAATAGGAAGAAAATAGTTTAGCCACAAAAAAATCATTTTTTATTCAAAAGAAGCGCTTGCATGTATAGGCTGGTGCACATGTATGCGTTTATATTTTCAGAGGTGGTGCCGCTTCAGCGGCTCATACAGTACTCGCCTACTCACCCAATTGATGCAGCTTTGATTGATCCAGGCACCACGGTTGCATTTCTGTAGAAGTGAAATCCTAGAGAACCACGTCATGTGGAATACTAGGGCGTAATAAAGAACCCAATGGGGTTCAAATTGTCTGGAGCCCTCCAGTACACTGTCTCGAAAAGGTTGTACTACTTTGTTAAAGCCTGTAAACCTAAATTAAGAGGCAAAACTCTAAAGTAAATCATAAAGGTACACTGATGAAGTCATGCAATAAAAGTTTGGACACAGCATGGTAGAGTTCACTTGTCAGAATTAATGGTGTGAAAGTATTTGAAAAGTGCAATTAATATTGTGCAGTACCATTCAATTTGGTCTTTTGTTTGAATAATTTATGGGAGTGTTTTTGGATTGTTTAAAATTAAAGCAAAATCTCAATAGTATCAAACAAACACGAGAAAAAGGTATGATAAGTATAATCCAAAATGCCAGAATTTGTTAGATATAGACAACAATCACTTATACTTTTTAAGGAGAGTCATTCTATGCAACTTCACCAGATATTTTAGGCCCATGGCAAAGTAGCTCCAGTGCGTTACATGCCACAAAAGTGCTACTGACATTCTTTTGGGCCCCATATCTGAACGAAACATCGTAAATAGTGTAGTGCCTGTGTGTGAGTGTATGTGTTATGTGTTTATCGCTGCATATATCATAGTTATCACCCAGTATCTAGAGTAACATGTCAGGCGAAAAGACAGACAAACATCTCCAACTCTCCACTAAAATGATTCTCACTCTCGAACAGCTTTATGCAAAATCTGGCTTAAAGATCACACATTTTTCTTTGTGTTTAAAACTTGCTCTGCTTGCTAATTTCTGTAGACGAGAATTTTCCTGCCTGTTTGTGCTAGTTTGTAGCTTTTCGCCGACTTAGCTAGAGAGTATCAAACAACAATTTTCATTCAAAGGACGTCTATAGGATGCACTCAATAAAATGGTGTTTCTGGCAAGCTAATGAGATAATGTAACTATAAATAACTTATTTATGTATATAAACTTATTAAGTGATTTTGGCACGAGCCAAACTGAATAAATTTGTGAAGCTCGATATTCACTGTGGAAGCATGTCAAAATAAAATGGCACAAATTAAATGTCATAGCAGCCTGTTCAACATGCTATGAAGTAAAAACAATTAAGGTGCTCAAGATATATTGTCTGAAAAAGAAATTCCAATTTCGCTTTTTTTTTTTAGAAAAAAGCTCAGTGTTCATTGAAAACCAACTTTGCTGGTCACTTAGTGGACTAAAAGTATACACAAAGTTATATATATTAGCTAAAGATATGTGAAGTTACAGGGAGGTATTGTTTTTTGAACTCGAGAAATACTTTATACTTTTTTTCAATTTCGTAACACTGTAACCTTCTTGACGAAGTAATGCAAGTGGTAACACGCGTTCCCAACAGCAGCCTTCAGCCCAAGCCCACTGACCTGGGATGTTGACAGTAAACTTGTAACTGTCTATGAATGAAATGGGGTTATCATTGTCGTTTTATTGGCAACAGAGGAAATACAAGCAATGTGGTCAGAGGGTGACAACATTCTAATGAGCCACCCAGCCATTGCAGATTTACGATCACAACATGCTACTTTCTTCAGAGGGTTCTGCAAATGAAATAGGTGGGTTTTGTATATTTATATAACAATAAATTAAATAATATGGATTTAATAAGCCAGATAGAGCACTGGTGCCATTCACGCAATATACTAATAATAGCTGACCTTTTACAATTGTTTAACTTCAAATGCAATGCATTTCTTAGCTTTGAATCAATAAATCAATCAAACAATCTCTCTCTCTCTCTCTCTCTCTCTCTATATATATATATATATTAATGAGATCTAACAGACAGTAATGCCAAGGAATGTACAGGGGAAGTTATTAGAACTAATAAAATGTAAATAAAAAGAAACAAAAGTGGATGAAAAAATAACCAGCCGTGAGGACAGCTGGTTACGGCTCACGGCTGGTTATTTTTTCATCCACTTTTCTTTCTTCTTATTTACATTCCATTGGTTCTAATAACTTCCCCTGTACATTCCTTGGCATTACTGTCTGTTAGATCTCATTAATATTGTGTTAAAACATGGAAAAATGAGCCCTAAGGTATACACTTCTTTCCCTTATTTCATTAAACGAGGGTCTCGTACTGGCAGACTTGGTGTCATTAGGTTGTATACGAGGGACTATTGATCAGCTGCCCGCTCATATAAGTTCACGTGCTACGTGATGCCAAACATGCGCATAAAAGAGTGTTTTCACACTTGTCGCTTGGCTTATCGATGGCGCTGACCGTCACTCATACTTTTAAATTCACATATAAACCCAAAAAAGTGAATGGAGGGAAGGCTACTGTGGTAGCTCAGTGGTTAGAGCATCGAACGCGTTATTCGAAGGTAGTAGGTTCGTTTCCTGCTCACGGCTAATTATTTTTTCATCCACTTTTCTTTCTTTTTACTTACATTCAATTGGTTCTAATAACTTCCCCTGTATATTCCTTGGCTTTACTGTCTGTTAGATCTCATTAATATTGTGTTAAAACACGGAAAAACGAGCCCTTAACTTCTTTCCCTTATATATATATATATATATATATATATATATATATATATATATATATATATATACCTATCTGTCTATCTAGCCACCTACAGCCTTGTGCTCTCCTTAGCATATCGTTAAAAGGATGTATACCAAAATTGGTATACATACTGTTATACATTGATTGGTACACTCGCAGCCGTTTCATTATATATATATATATATATATATGCCAAATATGATATGACGAGATATTTTTGTACAAATAACCCAAATTAAGGGTGTGGTAATAGAAAAACAATGACATGCATGTCACGAATGGCCTCACATACATGACACGCTCTTGGTGTGCTTGCGGTTATTTTGCTATAGCTTGGTTTATACCAAAATTAATATGACGTGACCATAGCTCAGCAAAACTTATGCAGCTCATTCAGACTGAGACTCACGGCTTGACCTGAGTTTGATTCAGTCGACTCGTGGATGAGTTCGTCAACCTATGAATGTGACTTCATGATAAACATAAACAGCAAATGGTAACATGGAAATCATGACATACAATCATGCACCTCGTTATTTACATGCCGAGCTCTTGGTGTGCTTGGGACAATTTCGCTAGCTTAATATACAGCAAAATTTGCATTGCATATCATTGTATGATTAATATAAATGACATGTCCTAACATGCAAATCACAATATCCACGTCTTAATTGTACAGCATGGTTTCCTCCTTCCTGGCTGCTTCGCATTATGCATTGATTCCTGTACACTGTGCGTGGGATCTGCCTTTTCTTTTTCTTTTCTAGAAGAGCATCCTGCTCCTTGAGAGCCGAAGAATGTCATAAGACAAAAATATAGTCTAGCCTTATGACGCTGTTGTTTATGTTCCAGTAACATGATGCACTGCAAGTGTCAACGAAAGCGACTGTGCATGCTCCTCACAGCAGCCAACCCATGAGTGGGGCCATGTGTATGTGTCAGTTTGTTAGACTGGCGTGTATGAGTTGCTGTGTGAATATATATATAACAGCTATATATATGCACCTGCAGCAATATTTTTCAGTGTTCTGCTGTAACAATGCTTCAGAAACATAAAAGAACTCTGGATTAGTGTAAACTGTGTAAATTCACAAGTGATTTTGCGAGCACATTTATAAAGAACATGTAGCATTTATAAAGTACATGATCGTAGTATGCTCCATGCAAATTAACTGATATTTTTAATGTGCTGAACCAAATGGCAGCCGGTAATGTGATCTAGAGTCTGCAGTCTACATTTCTTTGGCGGAAAATCTTCGACTGCAGATCCAGCAATTTTCCCTCGTACACTGGTGCCATTTTAGATGCCAAGCGTGTTATGGTCGAGTTCAATGCTTTGTGCAGCGTCCCCTCCCCGTCTCTCTTCTCTCCTACACTCCTCACTCTCGACTCGCACCACCGAAGCAAGCAGCATCTGATAGCGAGTTCCACGATAAAAAAAAAAAAAACGACTGCTAGAACTGCACAACCGTTCACTGGCCTCCCCGTATTAGGCACTGGATCTTGACATCCAAGGTAGTGCTGGTGATAGACTTCTCTTGTGAGTTGTTGAACAATGAAAATGAGCAGAGTGCGCGTTATGCTCAGTTAAAAGTGTACTGAGAGTCTCTGCGTCCATTAAGAGTCTTGTGTCTCTCACCCATTAGCAGTGATTGACATGTTACAGTAAGAAACATCGGTCCATCACTGCGTGCTTAGCGCCTCGTCCCCAGGTTGATCTCCTGCGCAACGCCGTGATGAGAGCCAGCGTCAACGGCGCCGCCTGTGTAAGCGTTAGAACCCGCTGGTTCACACTTATGCATGGTTCCCTTTAGTGGGAGAGAGTAATTTTTCTTCCACCATCAGTTCGTCTATCAGCGCAGATCGCAGACTGCGCAACACGTAAGGAGAAACCGTACATTAGGAATAAGCCCTGCATGCCTGACCAAATGCATCGCGTACCACGAGATTTTAAATATTTATTCCCCATCTGCAGCAGTTACCCTAAACAGCACTGCGCGCACAATCAAAGCCACGCCACGTCATTCTATCTATAGAGGTCTGTGACAGCTAAGACATCAAGTGCAAAGCTGGCACGTGGCTAAGTTACACAAGAACTCATGCAAATTCAACTTTATCAGGTGGTGCCATCTAGAGGGGCGCAGTTGAAACAAAAGCATCTGCGATCTCTGAGCCAATGGCGGGAAATTGATCAATAGCCAATGTTGCTGCTGTGGCTCTCGCTCCTTTCGGTCTGCTTCTACTAGCACAGTAAAGCGGGGCTACGTTGCGCACGGCAACAGTGACGAGAAATTGTCCGCTTCTTGTGGCGGGTAATTTGAAGTGCGCTAACCTGATGCATACTATTAAAAGGTGATTATATTTCAAAATAGGTCCTTCCTAGGCAAAAAAGTAACACTATGAGGTTTCTGGACCGCCATTTCAACGATCAACGTCGTCTTAATAGTTGACTTAAGTCTCCCTTTGAAGGAGCACTGACATTAAATTTCGGAATCGACATATTCCCTTCCTGCGATTGCTTGGTGTGCGTAGATCGTCTTAGCCAAATTTGAATGGAATCTATCGCGTGGAAGTTATCTTATTTCGGCGGCAAACAGAGCATGAGAGTTTGATGTAAATTGGAGTGCCCTGCGACATCGACACTTTATAGTGCTACGTGTTCGGCTCCTTCCTCCATGGTGTTCGGTGTGATGCATTCATGGAGGATGGATGCATTCCACAAATACCATCCTGAGTGACGATGTGCTAGTAGCGATGACGTGTACGATCCGAGTGCTCTTATCGTGGCGCCACAGCTTGGAAACGCACTCACTCATCGCGTCTGATCTTCGTCACAGTGCTTTGAATGATTTTATGAAATTATCTAGATGAAAACCACCTTTAGAAGAATGGCGAAAGAAAAGAGCATGATTAAACGTGTGCTTGTCGGTCAGCATGTCGGGGAATAACCCGGCTAAACAAATACCTTAATAAATTTAATATACTGAAGCCCTGTCAATTTGGCTTTCGCGCTGGAAGTTCTACTAACCTTGCTATTCTTTCCCTATCAGACTTCATCAAACACTCCATAGACACATGATTTGTAGTAGGGTCAGTTGTTTTAGACTTCACAAAGGCATTCGATACCATTAATCATGTCATACCATCCAAGAAACTCGAATCATACGGTATTACAGGTCCATATCTCAAATTTTTAAACAGTTACCTCCTTAACAGAAAGCATACTGTTTACATATCGGGCTCATTTTCTTCTACTAAAACAATAAATCAAGGGGCTCCTCAAAGGTCATTACTGGGTCTGTTACTTTACATTAATGACCTTCTTGACATTATACACATGGCTCACTGCGTTTTATATGCTGATGATACTACGATTTCCATTGCTGATAGATGTATTGACAACGTCACTAATAAATTAAATGCTGTACTTTGTAGCGTGTCAAAATGGTGCCAGAAAAATTTCTTAATTATTAATACAAATAAATCTAAGTTTATGGTTATTAGATCAGCTCAACGCAAGTTAACTTCCTCACCACAGCTCACACTTGACTCTCATGTGATTAATATCAGCGACAGTGTATCTTTTCTTGGCGTTCACCTCGACGGTAACCTTAACTTCGCTCTCCATATTGCTCACATTAGAAAAACGGCAGCATTCGGCATTCGCGCAACACTCAAAGCTCGCTCATATTTTTCTCATAAAGCACTCCTTTCACTTTACTTCGCATTCATTCATTCTCATATCACTTATGGCATCGCATCATGGGGGAATACTTACCAGCCTGTCATGTTTCATCCGTACAACATCTACAAAATCGAGCTATTCGCGCTATTTTTAACTGTTCTCGCGACAGTAGCGCCGCTCCCCTTCTTCAACGCAATAAAATCTTAACTGTTAGCTATCTATTCAGGTTTAATCTAATTATGTTTCTGCATAAACACATAAGAAATCAACTTTCTGCTAATTTCATTGATCCCAAGATGTTAGTTAATACTAATACAACCAGGTTTGCGGCTAATAGTAACTTTTTACTTCCTAAGGTTCGTACTAACTATGGTAAATCATCTTCTCTCTTCTGTATTATCACCATATGGAATAATTTGCCCACTTCGCTAAAATGCAGTTTCTTTATTTTCATTTGAAAACTCATTAAAAGAGTACCTGTTAATTAGTTGATCTATCTTCTTTGTGTTGTTTTATGCTGTATTATTTGTTTTTCGATTTCATGCCTTTTTGTTTTCATTCTGCTTTATATATTTTTGTTTCCACGATTCTAACAGCTGCTTGTGCTTTTATTATTTGTAATCATCACCGAGGGTCCCATTGCAGCCTTGTACTTTGGGACCCTCGTCTGTATATTTTACTCCCTGTAACATCCTTTTATGACATGATAATAAACTGATTGATTGATTGAATCGAGTTGCAGGTGAGTTGCAGTCGTCTCGTTTGAAGCACAAAAAAAGCGCAATGAGGGTGTCTTCACGACCACAAGCTATCAAAATGGAACAGTGTATTGTCAGATATCATCGCTAGAAGTAACTCGCAGGTATCGTTGAATTTTAGTTCATCTGTAGACTTTTCGTCCGTGTTACTGCTGCCGCAAAAGCGAGAGGCTGGATAGGTGGGGTCATCTGGAGGCGCAAAGAAGAACCTGGCAACCAGAGAACGTATTCTGTTTCTTCCCTGATAAACATTCCCGACAGCGGTATTGCATTGACCCCTCTGCGTATACATGAATGCTGTGCATGCCAAAACACACCAATACAGCTAACTGAGATACACGAGCGAACATGGCTGAAGTGTCTATCCCCGGGCACCTTTTCAGTGCTGCTTGGAACAGCGTCCATTTTGGAATCGCTGTTCTGTAAAAGGTCGGTCATAGCAAAAATAATTCGCGACGTCGTGAATCGCGGGGATTCCAAGCTCCAGACTATCGTAATCAACCAGAGTCGACACTGTGTACGGCAACGACGGCAATGCAGGTGACAAGGCATGATTGAATGTCCGCGCCTAGCAGAAAATATGATTGCGGAGCAGCTGAGCCTGACCATTAGAGTGTTATAGAGTGCACTATAGTACACTATAGCTTGACGTTCAGCTGAGTTAGTTAAAAAGTGACCTAAAACTCGCATGACAAGCCATAGCCTGTTCAGTGCCAGTTGAAGCCGATCGCTTTACTATTGACCTCATATGGGACGTTCACCTTGGGTCACGTGACCCCAAGCTGTTGATGTGCAAATGGACTCTTCCTTTTGAATCGTGCTAGATACCAGTGATATATAAATCAATAAAAGTGAGAGTTATTCATTCCTCAGTTGCGTTTTAGGTCGCGAATCGCTGCTACGGGGTCTATAGCGACTCGCTGACGCAACAATCTTGGCATGAGTAAATTTGATGTCAGTGCTCCTTTAATCTCAGTTGGAATGTTATCTTGTCTGTACTTTTTAACCCTTAATTTTGATTGTCTGCTTTGATCATCTGGGGTATAGCTACTCGCTGACTTCCTCCTTCTCTCATGGTTATTTAAATCGCTGTATTATAGCTTGTTTCACTCCAAACTTTTATATGGAATGTTCATATGGGTAACAACTAAGAGCAATTATGATAGATTATTAGTTTTACAGATGCGTTTGCTTCGTATCATAGAAAAATATGAAGGTCATCCCAGGGACCATGACACTGATCTGCTTTTCCTCAAACACAAAATTCTGCCTGTTAGAAAAGTTTATAATTTTAAGCTGATGCCACATATTCATAAGCATAAACTACAGGATTATTACCCACGCACTATATCAAGTAAATTGGCTTCAGAATTTTTTTTCATGCAATACCAAGAAAATACACACGAATTACCAAAAGCGGACGTGGATTGTAAAGTTATTCAGTTGCTAAACCTTCACGAATCCAATATAGATTTTACACTGAAATCTAAACCATTAATATCTCATCTTAAATCACTTCCTTGCTCGACTGGCGTCATTGTAGACCCATGGTCATTCACACGTAAGAGTAATTGTCTTCCTTGTTTTTGTTTAATTTTATTATTGTTCACTGTGATTCTAAAATAGGATTGGTTCCAACAGTGTTTTTTTTCCCTTTGTACTGAGTGTATTATGAATGTATATTATGTGGAATGAAGCGTGTTTTAAAATGTGTGCTTTTCTTTGTATATGCCACAAATGCATGTTATGAATGTTTGAATACTTTAAATATATAAAAAATGTATTATGGCATGCCAGTATCTTCTACCAATGAAATATGTAAATATGTGTGAAATATGTGTGATGTATACAGTTGAGCGTTGCTGATGTGTACATTTACATGTCAATGATGCAGACTGCTTTGGTTCTTAGAAAGTCAGACCTCATCAGGCTTTTAGCCTTCAGTCTCTGCCGCCCGCAGGGAAATTCGGTATTTCTTTTTTGAAAATAAACAATGTTGAATGTTGAATCTACTGAAAATAACTGTGAGGCATTGCTTTTTCAGGACTACACTTGCTGCGCTCCATTATCATGAAAATAGCGAACGCCAGCAGGCTTGCACGAAGGAATGTGCTTTCTGGTGTGATGTGAGGTACCCAAAACTAGGCCAGGTGAACCGGTTGTGTGCTGTGTGAAACTGGAAGCCACGCATGGTAGAATAACCAAGTTTATGTGCAAGAAAGTCATTTATTTTTCCTACATTTTCACGTATAGGGTACGTGTAAGCACTACAAGAGTGTGTTATGACAGCAGTCATGAAACCATGGTGCTAGAGGAGGGGTTAAAACGTTACTTCACGACCTTTGAACAGCTGTTTTCAACAAGCTTCGAAATGTGACCTTTCCGGAGGAGAATGACTAGATTTAACATGCGCCTATAGTGTGTAGCACATGCAGGACACTACTTGCTTATTAAAATGGCCGTGCGACTCTTATACAACTAACCTTTTTTTTAAAGAATGGAATGCGGGTAGTAATGAAATCCAAAACGAAAGCAAAAAAAATATGCTGATGGGTGGCCTAAAGACACTGCAGGTATTAGTCTTCGAAGTTGAAAACTCGAGCAGACAACAACGAGAATTGTGCTCAGGCATATATATTTGTGTTTCTGTAATAAAGGCGTATTTAGAAGCAGCACTTGTCTTCGTTGTCTCTCTGTCTGGTGTGC